>CANXYC011176518.1:0-15712 GCA_948193065.1 Aleurites moluccanus
ACGGGCTAATTTTATAAATTAGTCCCGAATTATCCCAAATGTACTTAGAAATATATATATTAATGTTACTCGACATCATGTATCATCTATTGGTTGCATATTCATGCTATTTGGAAAATATTTCATATGGTAACTTAACAGGACTGCTACGATGATGTAGTGGGTAAAAATTCATCGACCGTATGCACACTGGTAACTATTGGACCCTAGCTAGAGAGGGGTGAGGCTCTATGCCATAAGGACTGATCCTCCTTATAACTATATTATTGGAAATGGTAAAATTATTGGGGGATTATATATATAATTGCTATTGGGCCCTATCCTATGTTACCAATATGTTCCATTGTCCATCTTATACTTATATCATACATTATAGAATATTTGTAATGATTTCAGGAAAATCGTCAAGTATGAAAATTTTTTTAGGTTAAGTTATTATTGCATTTCATATTTATTTATCCATTGAGTATTTATACTCATCCCTCATTGTTAAATATTTTTACAGGGTTTGAGTGAGCGCAGCATCTTCGGCTATCTTCTCTTTCTTGCTCCGGCCGAGGACGCATATGTATAGACCCTTCTTAGTTAGATAGTCGCTCCATGATATGATGCCCACTATATTTTGTGATCCATTTATTGATACATGTACTCATTAATTTTTGTACTGTAATTATGTGTGCGCTCGTACGAATAGTAGTTGTATGCACAGGTGCGCCATGGTACGTTTTCTTTACAATTTCTGTGGCTATGACATAGATGGAATATAGGAACATCTTGGTGGTATGTATGGATACATTGAGATGGGTTTATATTCCATCAAATTACTCATGGAGAAATAGAATGTTATTGGCTAATTAGCTTAGCTAAATGATATGAAAGATATGCTATGATGAATGAAATATGGTTGTGTTTGGAGAATGAGTTGAGATATGTATGGATATTATTGGAAGTGTGTTGTTTATCTTTGCATGAGGTAAATATTAATATTATAGGAGAAACTCTTTCCGTTTCTCTGCAGAATTTTATAGAATTGAAAAAAAAATATTAGTGAAATTTTATAAATAGATTAGACTTGTAACTGGGGTTCTTCGTGGTATTGGTTGCAAAAGTGGTTCCAGTACCCTAGGACCGTCATAGCCCAATAGTGTGGGATGTGACAATTGATGACATACTTATTTATTCCAGGAGTGAGGAGGAGTATGTGGATCATCTGAGGATTGTTTTGCAGACACTTTGGGAGCATCGGTTATATGCTAAGTTATCTAAATGTCAGTTCTGGCTAATTGAAGTGTGTTTCCTTGGGCATGTGATATACAAGGATGGTATTATGGTGGATCCTCAAAAGATAGAAGCAGTGGTTAATTGGCCCCAGCCTACCAATGTTACAGAGATTCACAGTTTTCTGGGTATGGCAGGGTACTATAAGAGGTTTGTGAAGGATTTCTCCCGGATTGCAGCTCCATTGACTAGATTGATGCGGAAATAGGAGCGGTATGTATGGACTGATGAGTGTGATCGCAGTTTTTAGACTCTAAAATATTGCCTCACCAGTGCTCCAGTGTTGGCATTACGAGTAGAGGGGGAAAAATTCACTGTATATTGTGATGCTTCACAGATAGGATTGGGTGTGTGTTGATGCAACTTCCTAGGGTGATTGCTTATGCTTCTCTTCAGTTAAAGAAGTATGAAGCAAATTATCCTACACATGATCTGGAGATGGCGGTTGTAGTATTTGCCTTGTAGATTTGGAGGCACTACTTGTATGGACCGAAATGTGAGATATATACTAATCATAAGAGTTTGCAGTATATATTTCAATAAAAGGATCTAAATCTTCGGTAACGTTGATGGATGGAGTTACTTAAGGATTATGACTATGAAATCCGTTATCATCGGGTAAGGCCAATGTAGTGGCTGATGCATTAAGCAGGAAATCGATGGGCAGTCTAGCTCATATTGTGATTGGCAGGAGGCCATTAATCCAAGAGATGAGGGAGTTAGCAGATTTGAGAGTGGAGTTAGATTTGGGTTCCCAGGATCGGAACCAGGCTCTGTTAGCCCAATTTCGGGCGAAATCACTATTACTTGATGATATTAAAGTGGCTCATGACATGGTTTCTTATCTGCTGAAGCTCAAGGGAGAGGTATAGAGTGGGAGGATGACAGAGTTTATAGTAGAGGATGGAGTACTGAGATGTGGGAAGTGTATATGTGTACCAGATTTGGATGGGCTACGGGATCGGATTATGAGAAAGGCTCATTACTCAGCATACAGTGTACATCTAGGTATTACCAAGATGTACCATGATCTAAGAGATGTGTATTGGTGGCCAAAGATGAAGAGAGATGTAGCTCAGTTTGTGTCGAAATGCTTAGCCTGTCAGTCGGTTAAGTTTGAGCATCAGAAGCCATCAGGGCTACTTCAGGAGATTGAGTTGCCAGAGTGCAAATGGGAGCAGGTGACTATAGATTTTGTAGTGGGTCTATCGAGGACTTCTAGGGGTTATGACTCCATATGGGTGATTATAGACTAGTTGACGAAATCTGCTCATTTTCTAGAGGTTAAGACCACCTCTTCGACAGCTCAGCATGCATAGTTGTATGTGGACAAGATTGTACGACTTCATGGAGTTCCATTGGTGATTATTTCATACAAGGGTACACAGTTCACTTCTCGGTTTTGGCAGAAATTTCAGGAGGCTATTGGTACCCAATTACAATTTAGTACTGCTTTCCATCTGCAGATTAATGGGCAGTCGGAGAGGACAATCCAGACTTTGGAGGATATACTCGGATTATGTGTTCTAGATTTCAAAGGTAACTGGGATTATTATCTGCCATTGATTGAGTTTTCTTATAACAACAGGTTCCATTCTTTTATTGGTATGGCTCCATTTGAAGCACTATATGGTAGGAAGTGCAGAACTCCAGTGTGCTAGGTGGAGCCGGGAGAGAAGCAGCTAGAGGGGTCAGAGTTGATTAGAGAGACTATGGAGAAGGTTCCTATGATCAGAGATCGGATGAGGACTGCCTTCAGTAGGCAGAAGAGTTATGCTGATCCAAAGAGAAAGGATGTACATTTTGCAGTTGGTGATCATGTCTTCCTTAAGGTCTCATCGATGAGGGGTATTATGAGATTTGAGAAGAGGGGTAAGTTATCACCAAGGTTTATAGGCCCATTTGAGATTCTTGAGAAGATAGGAAATGTGACCTATAGATTGGCTCTTCCACCTAGTATGAGCCATATACATCCGGTTTTTCATATCTCTATGCTGAGGAAGTATGTGTCTGATCCGTCACACATATTGGAGGTTCAGGATATGGATCTCAGTGAGGAATTGTTATATGAGGAGCTCCTAGTGGAGATCATTGATCAACAGGTCAGACAGTTGTGGAATAAGGAGATTCCGATGATTAAAATGCTTTGGAGGAACCAGACTATGGAAAAGAGCACTTGGGAGAGTGAGCAGGAGATGAGGAGCAGATATCCATTCCTGTTCCAGTAGTGAGGTATGTATCTATTTAAATTCAAGGAAGAATTTAATTGAAGGGGGGAAGAATGTAATACCCTAGAAATGCATAACAGGTTTTAGTAAATAAAATTCTCAGTATATGGATTAAAATCATCGAAATGACTAATAATAATTTTAGAAAATTTGTTAGAGTGAAAAGGAGAAAATTTTTCAGAAAACGTCGGTACTGATATCGCCGCCGTAAAAATAGCGATACGGTCGATGGATGAATTTCTAAATTTGGATTGGGGATTAATGATAAGGTATATTCATGTGTGAATACAGTAAAAAGAAATTTGAGAAAATATTAAAGAACACTGCTAAAACGAGCAAAACGGTATTCTCGATGAATAGTAAATTTTGACAGTCCGAGTTTCAGAACGACTCTGAAACTATTTTTATTAAATAATATTAATTAAAATATGATATTTAAACATTCACTTTGAGTTCTAATTCCCGACGAAATTATCGAAATAAATTACCGAGCGAAAAAGGACCAAAAGCAAATTTTATAAAATTGAAGGATTAAAGTGTAATTTGCCTATTTTGTCCTACTATATAAGGGACACTTAGTCAAATTTCTGCTCAAAATTTTCGATTTTCTTCCTTTCATTGTCGTGACACATTTCCTTCCATTTCTTTGATTTTTCCTTTCAAGTTTGTGAAAGGAAATTGTTCTAAACACTAAACTAAAACCATACAAACATCAAATAACCAAAATCAATCATAAAAATTGAAGAAAAATCAAGAACAAGGAAGGTGGAATTTTCGGCCAAAATAGAGTTTTGAGATAAATGGTTTATTTTTTTTTTGTTTTTATTTAAATATGTTAAATTGATGATGAAAGGAATGGGTAAATGGTTTAATTGCATCAATTGATGCATTAAACATTTTTTCCCAATTTAATACCCTAAAATTAAAGTTGTGTAATATGATTTTGAGTTTATGGATTAGGATGTGTAAATTGGCTTTAGAATAAATCAATTGGGTATTAATCGGTATTTAATTGACGTTCGTTTCGTTGCTAGAAAACGCGTTCGGGAAAAATCTTCAAAACTGGCCTAAACCGAGAATTTAGGAATTTGGTAGCAAATTCGTAGCATTTGGTGATTTGGAGATTTAGGTGAGTCTACTATGCATCAATTTACTTACCTAGATTGATAAAACGTTAATTGAAACTCATATGTGAAATCTTGACTTTGGCCGAACCCTAAATGGGGTAAAATGCCTTATTTTGTTCATTCATTTGGCTTGTGTTTCCATTGCCTATGTGATGCCTTTATTGAAGATTATTAAGTTATGATTATTGCCTATAAATTGCTTTCCATGTGCATGTTTGTTGATATTTGGGGCAATGTCGAAATTACACTAAAACTATACCGAAATTTTCATAGGCCAACCATTTGAATGCCACAATCGCCAGCGACAATGGCATGCCAATTGCGTCAACTTTTTGGCCGCAAATGACCAAAATATGTTTGTTCCCATTTTTTGTCGTTAGAACTTTGGTCACCGTTTCATTGATTATTATGGATGTCTTATTGACTTTAGGCCCATTAATTAATTCTATTGAGCTATTGCTACATAACTGCTATTGATTGATTGATACTGAGTTTTGTTGAAATTGAGAATACCATTGTTGCATAATGGTGTCCACTGATAAGTTTCTTTCTTATGTTGACCTTATGTGATATAACAGAGCTACCGATTCGACAGGGTAGTGGGGAAATACTGTCGACCTTATGCATATTGTATTATCAACACCCTAGCTAGGAAATGGGTTATGGACCTAGCCATAAGATCTAATCTGTCTTATGATACAGAGATTGTTATACAGGAGACTGTATGTGCGCATGTAGTTCGCATATAGTCTAGATTGATTGCTACTGGAGATTGTATAATTTCATACAATCCATCCCTTTATCTATTTTTCTATATGATACCAAACCTATGATATCCTTATTGATCTATTCTGTCATTTACTGTAAATACTTCTAAAAATTGGTTATACTGTGCATTTGATATCATTGGTTCTTCTGTTAACCTCACTTTTATTGGCGATGCATATAGATTTACTGAGTATCTTATATACTCACCCTCTCATTGTTTACCTATTTCATGAGAGGAGTAGATTGTAGAATCTTGTTGTCTGTCATCCAGGGATTTCTGCCAGCATTACTAATGTATATATATTTTGTACTCTGTATTTTGATGTTCATATCTAGCTGCTCCATGGGGTATGTATGGGTTAGCTAGGACATGAACAGATATATATATATATATATATGTTTATGATGATATATAAAATGGTATTTTCAGAATGAATAGTGTTATATGAGTGACTGGATATATATATATATGTTGTATATAATTGATAATGGGTTTCTGCTGCAATATGATGGATAATATTATTTCCGCTGCGATATGTATATATTGTGAATGTGATTGATACGGGGTTCTATGGGTGCCGATCGCCATTAGCATCTCCCGTGTTTTAGGACCGTCGCGGCTCGCGAGAGCGGGTTGTGACAAAAGGATACCTATTTTTCACTGTCAACTTGTTCAACTGTCTATAGTCAATGCACATCCTCAGTGTCCCATCTTTCTTCTTTACAAATAATACTGGAGCTCCCCAAGGTGAACTACTATGTCTGATAAACCCTTTGTCAAGCAATTCTTGTAATTGTACCTTCGACTCCTTTAATTCTGGTGGTGCCATTCTGTATGGAGGATTGGATATCGGATCTGTACCAAGATACACTTCAATCTCAAATTCTATCTCCCTTTCTGGTGGCAATCCAGGAAGATCTGCAGGAAAAACATCTGAGAACTCCTGCACTACTAGAATATGCTCCAACTCCTTAGGTACCTTTGTAGTATCCACTACTGATGCGAAATAAGCAATGCACCTTTTCCTTAACAATCTCTGTGCCTGAATAGCTGAGATAAACCCTGACATCTTCTTATTTTTCTCTCCCTGAAAAATAAACTTTTCCTGCCCATCCAGTCTAAATTCTACTTGTTTCAAAGAATAATCAATAATGGCTCTATATGCAGTTAACCAGTCCATACCCAAAATCACATCAAACTCCAGTACTGGTAACTCAATCAAGTCTGCAAGTAACTCTCTATCAGCTATCCTCACAGGACAATTTTCTATATCTATAACCCACAATTACATTTTTTCCCCAATGGTGTAGCTACCTCTAAGGGCATCAATAAAGGTTTCCTAACTAACCCCATTTTCCTAGCAAACATAGAAGACACAAAATAGTGTGTGGCACCAGAATCAAACAATATGTATGCCTCAATATTATGAATAGGAACCATACCTACTACAGTATCATGTAATCCTTGGGCTTACTATGGAGTCATATCAAAAACTCTCCCTTGACCTCGCCTTGCTGGTGGATGTGCTGGTGGCTGACCCTATCCTGTTGGTCTACCTCTACCAGCTCCTCCTCTACTCATCTGTACAGTAGGCTGAGATACTATTGAACTAGCCTGCTGTGGAACTCTCACAGGACACTCCCTCAAATAATGGCCAAACTGCCTACATTTAAAACATGTCCCTGCTCTAGCCCTACATTCTCCAGCATGTCTCCTTCCACAGTGCTCACATAAAGGCATCTTTGTAATCTATTGCACTGGTCTGTTGGATCCTTTAGAATATACTAGGGTAGGTGATCTCATCCTGTCTTCTCTAGAATAATCCCTCCTTTGACTCTGCACTGAGGGTGTCTGAAACTGCCTCTGAGTAGGCCTAACCATACCGGTCTGAGATGATCCCTCTCCATATCTAGGGAACTCTCCTCCTCTACTCCTTTTTCTCTTTCTCTGACCTTTCTTCTTTATATTTAATGTCCATTTGTGCAGCTGCATCAATAAACTGTCCCAGAGAAGTATACTGTCTAGCTAACAATATGTTATGCAGTGAAGCATGCAAACCTCTCCTAAAATGACCAATCAGGTCTGCCTCTGTGGGTGCTATCTGTCTAGCATACTTACTCAGTCTCCTGAACTCTCTAGCATAATCAGTGACACTAAGATTCCCCTGTTTTAGCTGTTCAAATCTCATAATATTTCTATCCCTGATTCCTGCTGGTAGAAATTCATCCATTAACTTCTGTTTAAATTCTTCCCAGGTGATCGGGTCATTACCATGAATATTAGCATCAATGTGCTCATCAAACCATATAGAAGCATCCCCCACAAATAACAAACCTACCAGCTCAATAATCCTGGCATCTAAACATGGTAGCTTCCTGACAACTCTGTCCACCCTCTCAATGAAGTCATTGGGGTCTGTACCATACTCCCCAGAATAAGTAGGTAGCTGTAGCTTCAAAAACTCTATAATACTGAAACCACCCTCAGGTATAATTCTATGGTTTCTTGCCCTTTTTTGCTCAACTGGCACTCTCTCTGGTGCTGGTGGTATCTCAGGCGGTATAACAGGCTGAATAGGTGGTGGAGGTGGCTGTGGTACTACTGCTGCCTGTGCTGCTATGTGTGCCTATAACATCTGCATCATTTCCTGATTTCCCCTTAACATTTCCTATCTAAAATCCTGCATTTCCTGTCTCAATGCAGTCTCACCAATACTACTCCCCTCTGTATATTGCCGTGATCTAGGTGGTTCAGGACTAATCCTCTCTGCCTGTACAGAAGTATCAGTGCCTACCTCAGACTCTCCACTATATGCTCTATGCTCACCCTCCAATTCAGGTATATCACCCCTATTCACACTTCTCGACATCTGCATATATTTAAATAACCAACAATTTACATAACATAAATGAATATTCATACTACCGATTCGCAGAATTTAAAACAATGAAGATAACATCTAACTTAGACGATACACGAATTCCTATGTTCCTTGGTATATACTCTATTACTAACATATAATATTACAGATTTACTAGACTTTTAGCTCTGATACCAACTTTGTCACAGTCTAACTTTAGATTATGACGGTCTTAGGGTACAGAAAATGTCAAAGCAACCAGTACATTGAAAAACCCATGCTTTTATCTTAACTTTACTTTTACCTTAACTTTCCTTTTACAAACTAATCATATCATTAACAATCATTTCTTAAACATATGATACATTTTATGTAATAATTTTTTTTAAAACATCATAAGATTTCTTACAGAAAAATTGACAGAGTTTCATCTATAACTCTGACTTAATCTTTCCGTAAGAATCTAAAATTTTCACTTCCAAATAAACATATATACCCTTATATCCTCAATTAATTAATACAACTCAATAAGCACTTCATAATTACACGTGTCCGACATGCAGTCAACGATTTTCGACAGTTTAACTAATTCAATACGCATATTTGACCATGTCCGACATGGTCAAATGGTAGTATTCATAAATAAAAATTCAATTTATTAATAATTAGTCTACAGACAATAAAAAAAAAAAGGAACTAAATGAATAATAAGCAAAAGGATTAAATTGTAATATAAAAAATGACAGTATCCATTGATGGATACAATTTATTTTATTTATTTATTTGTTAAATTAATGAATATAAATAATATATATAATATACATATTAAAAAATATTATTTAATATTCATGCATATTCCAACGTGTCGAATCTAAATTTTTTTAAAATTAACGTGTCAAAGTACAAAGTATTATATCATATCATGTCGCGTATCAGTATCGATACTTTATAGACCTTTATAACATCCTCCTTCTCTCCACCTATTTCCCTATATTCCCCACCTATATCATTAGTTGTTACCCCAGTTTCATCTTTTGTTCCACGCACACGCTGTTCTCTGTCACCTACAATTCCCACATCATGAATAAAATCACAATATAGACCACCATATGACCCTTCATTTGCATCCATAGTTTCCTCATTCAAAGCATTGCTACCGCAATCATGCTGAACAACAGGTACAAAACCACAAAATTCTCCAACATTTGATATATTTTCTCCTTCCTATTACTTTCTTATCTCATTTATGCCTAATGATGCATTATTGCCACTTAAACAGTGCATTTGTGTAGACAAAAAAAAAAAAAAAAAAAACACTAATTTCTCATTTTCAAAGCAGTAGAGGAAAAATCCTAAAATATAATCTCCATTAAAAATTAGGGTTTAATCATAAATTACTCAATGACCCATATATTTAACCCAAAACACATAATAAAGGAAATAATTTGTAAGTAATGCATAATATAAATTCATTTAGATCGAACATTACCTAAAGCAATTTCAGGATGCTTCCTATCAATAAGATGCAATTTTCACTCACCTACTAAGGTTTGGGCTTACTCGCAACTAATCCAAAATATTTTCTAAATTTCTCGCTAAATCATTTTTTTTTTTCAATTTTCTCCTAAGAGCAAGAATAAAGATATTATATTTTTTTTAGAAAATTAGACTGAAGTGATAGGTGGAGAAGGGGGAGAAATATCACAGCAATTCACGCCAATATATGAAAAGTCGATTATTTTAATATTTATGTTAGTTAATAATTTTATATTACTTAAATTATTCACAATTTATTGACTCACTCGATTATCCAATTTGGTAAAAAATGGACTCAATTGATTTTCAATAAAAGCTAAGGTGTTTAAATTGGTCAAAAAATATCGGAGGATGGAGGGGGTTCTATTTGAGCTTTAGTCATGAACTGAGTGAGCGAATTGGTCTTTAGCCAATGATTATATTGCTACCAATTAAGGTGGTGGCCAGGTGATAAAATATATATATATATATATATTAATTAAATTCAATTTTTTTTAGGAAGTGATCCACCATCATATATGATGTCTAAATATTAATTTTACTGCTGCAGTTTGATTTTGTAGATTGGAATTAAGTACCAAGTCGCTGTGATACAGCAGAGAAGCATTGATCAACTCACTGTTTTCAATTAAAAAAAAACAGTGACCAAATTGGTAAATTTTTGCTGTTTTGGTCATGTAGGCCTATATCATATGAAAATGGCAGATTGGTGCTGCAGTAAATATTTAACATCGTACTAAATTTTTATAATTATCACATAAATATAAATAAACCCATATAAAAGTTTCATATTCAAATTAAAATCAGATAAAAAAAATTTAGAGAGAGACTCAATTTTATTATTTAACTCATTTAATAAATAATTTTTTTTAAATCTCTTATAATTAATCGTCCCTTTTTTATATATATATATTAGAAAAAATAATTTAAAATCATTTAGAATAAAAATAAAAATTTATATAATTGATTTTAATTAATTTTAGAATTAAAGTTAAGTTAAATGGTACTTATTTTAACCACAGCTTGAGTTGAAGTTAACATGTCATATCATGCATAAGCATTAAGGAGCCCAACTGGCCGAAGGCAATAGCTAGAGTTATCCAACCACTTCAATCAAGTGTTTGCAGAAATCTAATTTAATTGTTGAACAGTTAGGTGCCATTTTAAACAATAATTTTTTGTTTCAATTGAAAAAAAAAAAATACCTTAATTAGACCACATCAATGAAGTTTAATTAGCATCCAAAGTGGGTATTGCACTAGCAAAAAATTGTAGTTATGGTAGAAATGGCACATGTATATCCTGTATCAAATAAATGTACAAAAACAGTGTGCTCATCATAACCACATACAATACATAAAATAATTATTAATTTTTCTTTTCTTCTATTTTCCTATATGATGGATTAAAAAAATTATCCTTTCTTTTTCATCTGTAAAAAACTATCAAATTAAGTTTAAAGGAAAATCATATCCAATGTGTTAATGCTCTTAAAACCTAATTATTGGGGTTGGGGTAAGAAAGTTACTGACCTCAACTTCCATATCTTTTTGTTGTCACTCTCAATCTCAACTACCATCCAAATTTCAATAAAAATATATATATATATATGCAACATTTTCAATCACTAACTTACCCAACTAAATTTACTTGCTCTTCTTCTTCTTCTTCTCCTTATCTACTTGTTAAATATTTATCTATCTCAAGGACCACCTCACATATGCATATCTCATATCATATATAAAAAATAACAACCTTATTTTATTTTTGACACAACTAAACAAGAGTGTACCAGCCATGGACTGGTTCTCATGGTTGTCAAAAAGTAGTCTTGAGACTTCACTAGTCTATGAATATGGCCTTGCATTTGCAAGAAATGAGCTTCAAGAAGAGGATTTAACCTACTTCAACCATGAATTTCTTCAAAGTATGGGCATTTCAATAGCTAAACACAGGCTTGAGATACTCAAGCTTGCTAAGAAAGAAGCTGGAGCAAGCAAAATTGGGCTTTCTAAGCTTATTTTGGCAATTAATAAAACTAAAAAGAGCCTTAAGAAGCGTATTACCAAGTTGGTTTTCCATGAGGAGACAGTGTTTAAGGCCTTGCCGGAGCCGGCCCGGTATAGGGAGCAATGGAGAGGAGCATTGACAAGAAACCATAAAAGTGGTAAGGAGATTCAGGTAGAGAAGCCTCCAATGATTAAATCCAGGGGAGAAGCAAAATCAGGTCCTTTGGATGGAAGAGTTCCTGAAAATTTGATGCTAAATCATAGAAGCCTGAAGCTATCTGGGCCTTTGGATGGAAGAGTACCTGAAAATTTAATGCCTATTAACAGAAACTTGAAACTATCTGGGCCACTGGATGGGAAAGTGAATGATAGGTTGGTGTTTTCTTATAGAAGTCCAAACCCTAAGTTATATGGAAGTTCAGAGGGAAGAGTTCATCAGAGGTTCATGGTTGGTGGTGGTAGGAGCCCAAGAATACCAAAGCCATTGGATGGTGGAAAAGACAAAGTCATAAATGATGATTTTGATGATAATTCACTATGGGCTGCACTTTTTCAGGACTTGAAACCCACTTGATAAGGTTCATTTTCTCTGCCATTGAGTTAGTAGGCCAATGGTCATGATCCTGCCTTATAATGGTAATGCAGGGGATTAAAGGATCGTAATACAGGAGATTAAAGGTTTGAACCTGGACATTTCCTCTTCAATATTTTGCTCCTTTTACTTCAAAATCATCTTCATTGTAAGAGATGGTCTTGGTTTTATTGGCTCTTCCTTCAAAAAGAGCAAACCCTGTATTTTCTGTTAGTACTCTACTTTTATCTAATGCTAATATGATTTTGAGTGTTTCTATGTTGTTCACAAGATTCTGAATTCCAAACAAGATTCATAGTAATTCAAAGAAGCACCACCAAAATTGAGCAATTAAAATTTTTTACAGTATACAGCAGCTCAAGCATAAGTAAGAACAACAGAGATACTTTAGTTATTGACAATAGTTGCAACTGCTACCTAAATCCGGTAATAAAAAAGTCATATTAGCTTGTTTTTGTATAGCTACTAATGAATAATATTTATAACAACTGTTATGAATACTGTAATTTTCATCTATGAATTTGATCTGCTGAAAAAGACACCAACTACTGCTCCAACAACTGGCATTCTCAATCCTTTCCCTGCAATCAACAGCAATACTCAATATAAATTAAAGCAACTAGCCTCATTCGATGTAACTAAATATAGAAACCAGAACAATTTAGTTTCATTATTGTTTATTCTTTTTCTCTTTGTTTTTTCCCTGTAGAATAAAAATTCTCAGTTTGCAATAAAAATAAATAAATTTTCTAGTCTATGGATGCTGAAACAAGGCCAATACTAACCCCCAACAAAATATTATTAGTCAACTTTTCTAGTCTTGTAATCACCTCAAACTTCCCTGCTCCATTGCAATAATTTTAATGAGTTGAAGTTTGAGGTAGCCTGAAGGAACACCCAGCATAAAGCATCTCATAAACAGGCCATATTCTCATAGTCAGAATAAGGCTCAAGATGGAGATCACACCACAGACGCCAGCCAGAACCAGGAAGGTGAGCCTGAAGCAATTTGGACCTATGCTGGACATGCTTGAGCTAAGCAACAGATCCAGTCCATGCTGCTTTGCTGCCTCAGTATCATATACATATCCAGCAAGGAGACCTGAGAAAAGGAATGCACCAAGAGGATTTCCTAGCAACATGAAGTTGTAAAATATACCGAAATGTTTCAAGCCAAAAAAATCAGAGACTGTGGGAATCATGATAGAGAACTGAACCCCATAGCAAATTCCAAGCAGTGCAGTTGCAGCATAAAGGGTACCATCAATTGCAGAAGCAAACAGCAGGTACGTTATGATCATTATTACTTGAGTGCATGTCATCCATATTGTACAAGGGATTGTTTTTGACCTGCAAAGAATAAATTTCCCACATATAAGATGCCAAAGTAATGCAACAGGAAAATGAAACAATCAATACCATGTGGGCACAGATATGGTCAAATCACTATTATATACAAATACAAAATTTTAGGACACAACTCAGAAGAAAGTTCGGGCAGATGACAACTGATCCCATATTCTATGACAGATTGCCGAACATGAACAGAGTTTATTATAAACTCTGTTCTCTTTTTCTGTTAGTATCAACACTTGAACCTCAAGTCCTCAACCCCAAAAACTATCAAGCTGCAAGATCAATGCTTGGATACACAATTGGCATATAATAATGAAATAAAAATGGGTACATTATTTTTCACAGGAAGTTCACAATGTTCAATTAAATAGACAGAGGACACTTCACTCCTAACCTTGACCCCCATCATAAGACAAGGTGACAATTAAAGATCATTCTGACATCTATTGCAAGTTAATAAGTTTGTAATAAAAAAAAACCACACAACTCCAATATCAAAAACATTTGCGTGCTAATGATCATACAATTCATTTGCATCTTAAGTGCATTTTATATTTTGCTTAGACAGTTCAATGGCGTTTAAAATGAAAAGTACACAAAACCAGTTATGCAATGAAACATTTAATTCAATTACCTAAGTGATGAGCTCAAATGAAGTGACTGTACTGACCTCACAAAATGTTCAGAAACAGTACCACCACCATGACGTCCCACACAATTGCAAAAGCTGAAGAGAGATAACAAGAGTGTGGTATCATGCACACCTTGTGCAATCCCTATCTGGGCCAGATTATTGAGCACAGTTACCCCAGAACCAACCCCAACAAAGTAAACAAAGAAAAGAAGCCAGAAATCAGCTTTTATTACAGCTTCACTAAATTTGAAATCCTCCCCACTTTTGGGCCGCCTCTTCTTCTTCACTGCCCCCTCACCTCAGCTAGAAGCATAGCCACCTCAGATGTCTCTTCACTTTCATGCAAGCTTCCAAGATTCAGTGCTGATGATGAAGAGTTCAGCAATGACTCAGTTTTGTCTGCACCATAGTTATTAAAGGCGCAAGGCCCAAAGAGGTCCTGGAGCCTAGGCGTAAGTCTAAGCGACATGAGGCGCAATATAAATAAAAAAATATTTTCAAAAAATATTTTAATTATTCATACTTATAAAATAAAATACTTAAATATTCTAATACCAATAACATAAAAAAACTCATAAATCATAAAAAATTTAGCAATACTCTTAATTTTGAAGTCCAAAATAGCCAAATAAAAGTATTAAAATTCTCAACATAATTCTAAGTCCACTAAAATCTAAATAGACTAAATTGAAATAATAACTAATGACTAATCTATATCAATAATAGCATCATCTTCATCATCACCACCATCATCATCATCATAATATTCATTTTCAACGTTTTCTTCTTCATCCTCTTCATTATAATATTCAAAATCAATCTCTTCTTCATCTATCATCTCTAAGTATAAGAGGAGTCTTGCCTCCTCTCAAGTTAGAAGATGATGTTTTTCCCTTATCTTTAAGCCTAGCACTTGAAGTAGATGCATACATGACATTTTTGCTTTTTGCTCATCCTCCTTCCTTTTCTCCTCCTCCTACTCTAGTATTATAGACATTCTCTTCAACTCCAGTTGCTCTAGTAACTACACTCCACCTTAAATCATCATCTTCAAACACAATTTCATCATCTTCTTCTGCTTCTTCATTTAGTCTACCCATCAACCATTCATTGGCATCATCAATGTCATTCAAAAAAATGGGGTCAATGCGGTATCGTGCATCATATCGACGCTTCAAAACTCGATTATATTTCACAAACACTAAATCATTCAATTTTTGTTGAGCAAGCCTATTTCTCTTTTTACTATGAACCTGAAATACATTAATGCTAATAAATGTCATTTTGTTATGCAACAAATTATTAATTACCTACCCTACCAAA
>CANXYC011176540.1:0-16602 GCA_948193065.1 Aleurites moluccanus
GTGAAGCCATGAAGAGAGAATGAAGATTTCTAAAGAGAAAAGCTAGAGAGAGAGAGAGAGAGAGAGAGAGAGATGTGAAAGTGAGAGTGAAGGGAATGAGAGAGCCTCACCCTTATTTATAGATTTTGAGAATCTTAAAAGTGACCATTATGTCTCCAACCTTGGACAAAAACAAAGAAACTTGAATTTTCGAAGCGGTTCAGGTCAGAATCAAGTGCCGACAGTTTCAATGTATTCGTATGATTTTCCTTTGTCCATCGAGCTATCATTTGCCAAAATCAGACCTGGGATGCTTCTGTAATTCAGAAAATGACAGAAATAGGAAAATGTCAGAAAAATTGAAAGTTGTCAGAAGCATGACAGATTACACTCATATACCTCCAGACCTTGCAACATGCAATCAGAATGCATTCATTTGTTCCAAACAAACAAGAACAACCCAGTTCACCTACATCACGCCTGTCATCCAAAATGGACAGCCGTGATGGGGGCAGTTGTGAACACTCATTTTTTACACCCCCTTGAACTCGTGCCAAGCTTAACAGTATAAATCGAAACCAAACCCGCACTCGGACAGACTCAGGAGTGCGTCAGAATAAAGTCAGGTCAGAGCTGCCACCCTCCTTGGGCGACGGCATCGCCCTCTCTTGGGGGCGGCAGCATGGCTCCTTGCCAGAGCTGCTGTCATCCCCCTTGAGCGGCGCTGCCCTCTCTTGCCGGCGGCAGCGTGGCTCCTTGCCAGAGCTGTCGCCCTCCCTCTCAGCCCGTTTCGCCAGAGGCCCTGGCACCGCCGCCACCCCTCTCCAGTGGCACCAGTTTGCCTATAAATAGTTGACCCCCTTGAACTAGAAAATGACCCCGAAATCTCTTGAAGTTGAATTTTTCTTCTTAGATTTCTTATATTCTCCCTCATATAACTATTTTTCTAATTTTCTTTAACTCTCTTTAGTTTAAAGAATAACTCTTTGGGCCATATGGAGCCCATTTTCTTTAGTTCTCTTTGAGCTAAAGAATGATCAAACTCGAGGCGTGTGGAGCCTCAAAATTGTTTTCAATATAAAATCACTCTGTTGGTTTGCTTGTTTTCTTTTGAATTGCCAAATAAAAGATAATCTGACCATCTTCCCGTGCTTCAATCAAGCCAAGGTGGAACTCTGATCTAGAAAGGCAATCTGACCACCACCTCCCTAAAAAGCAAGATAAAAGACAATCCGATCGTCTTCCCGTGCTTCAAATCAATCCAAAGTGGAACTCCGATCCAGGCGTGCAATTTGATAGCCGCCTCCTCAAAGACCAAGGGAGAAGGTACCATCTCCTAATTCATTTTCTTTATTTTTGATAGAGCATCAAAATAAAGAACAAAACATGATAAATTGGGCATAAAATCAACCCTCCTTCATAAGAAGGGAGAACTGTGTGGGTTTTGATTTTCATTTGACGGGATACGTAGGCAAGCTATGTAAGAGCTTCAAATCCAAAAATGATCAAAATCATCTCTGTTCTATTTATTGCTTTAATTAATTGCTCTGTTGAATGTATTCTTTGAGGAATGTATGATCGACCTAGATCCCATAAGGGCTAGAGTTAATATCCCCTATTTGGGATTTTCAAATTGTAATAATTTAAATTATCGCTCTCTTAACTGCTTTACTGCTTTATTTCATTGCTTTCGTTCATTCACTTACATGCTTATGCATCTTTATATCTCATCCTTAAAATTGCTCATGAAAATGTTTTAAATCAAGGTTAAAATTAGAAGCCAAGTTCAACCGAAAACCTAGTCCCTGAATCCTCTTTGGTTTCAAAGACTAGAGCACTTTATTTCCTTTGGGATAAAATTAGAATCAAAAATGGATTTTTTACCTTAAAATTTTCTAACAAAAAATAAATTAAGGTGGCAACTTCAAAACATCAAAATCATTTTTAAAAGGCGCTAAGGTCGTCTCAATCCGTGAGAAATTGTCTCGAAAAGGAGAGCATCCTGACCTCCCCAGGACGAGAGGGTGCTCAGGCGAGGCCTCATAGCCGCCAAAGCATCTCGATATCACTGCTAGATCTGGTCCAAAGAAAATGACCAAAATAATCTTCAGGCCTCTATAAATAGTTCCCCCTCATTTCAAGACACACCAAACTATTGAGTTGAACTTTTCTCAAGAAGCTCTCTCTCCTCTCCCTCCAATACAACTCTCTTAAGGTTTTTCCTTCCTTAGTTCCAAAATCGCCTCTTCAAAGTCTTCCTTAGATTTTGAAGAGTTTGAAGATTTGAAGACGACAAATAATGCCCTAAATTAATCTTCCTTAAATTAATTTAGTTAAGACCAAGCAATCAATTCGACCTTGAGCCACCCCAAAACCTAAAAGACTAAACTTCGGTCCAACAAAGCATTCTGACCACCCCAGTCCGTATGGAAAGTATAAAATATATTTTCCCAGGATTATAATCTTTATTTCAATCTGAGGATTGAGCGATGGGACCTATCCAAAAGTACACTTTCCATCTAACCGAAAGCCAAAGCCATTTTCCAAACATACCGAAAATCTCCGATTGAGAGGGATACATAGGCACGATTCAAAATAAAGTGTCAGGTCCAAAAAATCCAGATATATTTCCTCACATACATCCAAAACCCGAATATATTTCCTCAGATTTCTTTCACCATACACCTGCATAAGCTTGCCCTATTCTTACTTTTGCTCACACAATCACAACCACTTACCCCAATATTCATCCAAACTACCACTCTGCCACCTAATACCCCCCATCGCTCTTCTCCCAGCTCGATCAGTGGATTCGTGATTGATCTAGAACCCATAAGGGCTAAAGTCAATACCACAGTTCGGACTGGTGCATCGAGACTCCTGTGGTTAACCTAAAACTCATAAGGGCTAGAGTTAATACCTTAACTCTAAAAAAATATATAACTAATTTATATTTCTATACTGCTTTTCAATTAATGATTTACTTATTTACTTTAGCATCTTATATTATCCATGAAATCGTAATTTTAAGTCAGAACCAATTTTAAGCCAAGTTAGAATTTCTTACATAAAAACCTAGTCCCCGAATTCATATCCGTTCAAAGGTCTAGTGGTTTTATCCATTGTGGAAACTTTAATTGGAATAATTTTGGGTTTTCTTATATTTTTCAAAAAAAAAAATTAAGATGGCGACTCCCCAAAACTCATTTTCAAAACATACTTGAACTCGAAACAAATTTCAAAATATAAGTGAAACAAAAATTTTCAGTGAATTAGAGAAACATAACCTCCAGCCGGCTAGGTATTTTGGTGATGTGAAACTGAACCCCTTTGAAAAAGGAGCGAAATGTGCCAAAAGAGGCAAGACCACGGTGCTGTCCTTGGACGAGGCATCACAGCTGGTGACTCCACTGGGGACTTGTCATTTTTTCAAAATGAAAAAAAAGGACTACCAATTGAATTTTGAAAAAATATATTCAAAAGAAATTTTGAAACTTGGCTTTTAAATTGAAACTGACTTTACACTGCAACAAGATGGACTCCTTGTCCACTCCCAGTTATGATTTTCAGCCTGAACATCAATTAGCATCGACTTGGCAACCTTCTTGTGTATGTTGGGAGATAGTGAAAGGATCCAAACTCACAATGAATTCCTGATACTTTCAAGGAGGTATGCAATACCATTTGACCTACGCAAGTAGTTAAGTATATTGCTGGTCTACGGGACCCTGATTCAGACCAACCACCTAGCCTCATGTAATTGACCATAAAACTTAGCTTTTCTTAGGGCTCATGTACCATAATAATCAAGTATTGTGCTTAAGAAACCAATTTGCTCATGTAGGCATGCATATCTTACACACATATGGCAACATATAGACCTTGTCTGCCTAAAATTTGTGAACCAAAAGTCAAGAGTCAGAAGTTAGAACCTAAGCAGTCATAAACCAAGTGAATCATATCAACTTATCCAAACATATACAAACCTGACCTATACCCAAAATAGTAAAGATGACCCACTAATTCGTTATCATGTCCACGTATAGTGAACTTTACCCATTGAACCATTACCATGTCCACAAATAGTAAAATTGACCCACTGAACTATTACCATATTGACAAACAGTGAACCTGACCCACTGAGCTGTTACCATGTGCACAAATAGTAAACTTGACCCACTGAACCATTACCATATCCATAAATAGTGAACCTGACCCACTGAGTCGTTACCATATCCACAAACAGTGAACCAAATCCACTGATCTGTTACCATATACATAAATAGTGAACCTAATCCACTGATCTATTACCATGTCCACAAACAGTGAACCTAACCCACTGAGCGGTTACTATATCCTGAAACAACGAACTTAACCCACTAAGCAGTTACCATGTCCATAAACAGTGAACCTAATCCACTGAAGCGGTTACCATATTTTGAAACAGTGAACTTGACCCACTGAACCATTACCATGTCAATAAACAGTGAACCTAACCCACTAATTTGTTACCATGTTCACAAACAGTGAACCTGACCCACTGATCCATTACCATGTCCATAAATAGTGAACCTGACCCACTGATCCATTACCATGTCCATAAACAGTGAACCCGACCCACTAATCCATTACCATGTGCACAAGTAGTGAACCAAACCCACTGATCCAATACCATATCCACCAATAGTGAACCTAATCCACTAAGTCGTTATCATAAATAGTGAACCTGACCTACTAAATTGTTATCATGTCCATAAATAGTCAAACTAACCCACTAAGTCATCCTAATATCCATAAATAGTGAAATCGACCTTGTGTCCTATTTACCTAAACAATGAAACTGACCCATTATCCCATTTACCTAAATAGTATCCCATTTACCTACACAATGAAACAGACCCACTCACCTAAACAGTGAAACCAACCCACTATACCATTTAACTAAATAGTGTCCCTTTTACCTACACAGTGAAACTATCCCATCTACCAAAACTATAAAACCTACCCGTTGTCCCATTTACCTTAACGGTGAAACCAACCCACTTTTCCCAATTACCCAAATAGTGAAACTGACCCACTCACCTCTACTAGTGAAGTTGACCCATTATCCTATTATCCTATCAGGCAATGACCCTGTTTACCTAGTCCACCACCCAAAAATTGTGAAACAGATACAAGTCCATGCAAATCAAACCTTCACCCTTTACTGATCTTGTTCGTTTCCTTTATAAAGGTACCAATGGTTGATCCAACCCATCCAGATGTCACACTTATCATCACTCTCCTCAAAAAGAAAGAAGAAAACTTTCAAGTCATACTCAATTCCACTTTGTATGCCCAACAAACTCGCTTTAACAGGACAATGGCTGCCCAAAACAATAGTTTCAAGGAAGCCAAAACCATTCAACAAAAAAGTTTTCAGAATACAATAAACCATGTGTCCAACGCCCAAATTTCCCAATTCCAAGCTATCATTGATAAGGTTGAGGGAATGATGAACCTTATTCAAGCCAAACCTATTTACCCAAGCTCTTCAGCTATACCAAACAAGAACACCATCCCTTCCTACTATCCTTTTCAAGAAAGAGAGATTTTTCACCCAAGCACTCATGGAAAAATACTTGAAATGCAACCCTATTATGCTTAAACACAATAACTTCCTTATCCCTAACTTTGGCTTCCCCATTGAAAAGAAGGACAAAAAGGTAGCAACCCTTGCCAATCGGCAGCGTTTGAAACTCAAAAGGAGAAAATTCAACCATTTAGGAATGTTTTTGAGCACAATCTATAAGAAGGCTTTGGCATCAAATTTTTTTAAAACCTTTAAAGCCTAAAGCACCTCCACGTTCTTAGATTTTTTTTTTGAACAAATATTATGGGAACCATCAAAAGATCTGTCATAAAACAGACATGTGTAAAAATTTGAGACACCGGATACAAGATTTGGTGGATAGCATGGATATCCTCCTTCCATGATCAATAAATCATTTTGAAGAATTAGACTTAGAAGATAATTAATGAGCCATCCTTTTTTTAGCAGGCTTCTATGATAGAAGATGGAGTAGAAACAGACTCTACTATGCTTTATCTAATAAGCACTAGCCCCACTAAACAACTGGCACTATGAGAAGTTGACCAATCCTGGTATCGAGTCATCTGTCCAGCCTATTTATCTAGTCGAGTCAGATTCATAGTCGGAAGCAGATCTTGAGTCTGAGTCAATCGAGTCATTTTCCATTCTTGAGTCTGTAAATTTCCCGAGTCAAGTCTTTTATTTTTGATGTAATCAGAAGCAATTCAAAAATGGAAAGTTTTTTTTTCTTATCCTCCTTTGTCCACTCTTTTCCAACATGAGATATCAAAAGATTATAAGAAAAATAAAAAATAATAAAAAAGCAAAGCATCGGTTCATTAATCATATCATACTTCATACATTGCCACTAGTTTCATACAGGAACACAACAATTTCCAGTAATTTGAAAAAGATCAAGAGTAATGATGCATCTTACAACAACCTTTATACTCTAATATATGGAATGGATGTAGTCTTACCCAGTGATATGCAAATTAGGTCTGTAAAGGTAATCCGAGAAAGTCAAAGTTGAATGGGCCAGGAACTATCATGATTAGTTAAATGCCATTGATGAGAAAAGAATGGAAGCCTTGTATCTGATTCAGGGGTACCAATAAAGACCAGGTCAGCATTTCAACAAATGGGTATTTGACAGAGGTTTAGAAGAAGGCAACTTAGTGTTGAAGAAAATCAGAGCTCCTGTTCATGATTCAAGAGGCAAATTCAGGCCTAACTGGGCCGATCCATATGTGCTCAAGAAGATTCTAACTAACGGAAGAGCCATATTAATGGATCTAGATGGCAATGAGTTCTCAACTCCCTGCAATCTAGACCAATTGAAGAGATATTTTGTGTAGTTTTTATTTCATTATATAATTAAAGCATGCATTGTATAAACAAGAATGATGTAGACCTGATTCTCAAAACAAAATATGTGTTCAATGAAAGAAAAAAAAAAGACAAGATATGTAGGTAGCCCTCTTTGGGTACAATCCAAATCATAATAAAATTATCATTTAATCCCAAAATCATTGCATGGTTATTTGATTCTTTGTTAGCTAGCTAAGTTGAAAACCCGAAAGGGCGGCTTAGGCAAAAGTAAGAGCAGCTCGTCAAATCGAAAACTCGCAAGAGCGGCTTGGGCAAAAGTTATAGAAATGATAAAAAAGATGATAATAAAGAAAAAATAAGAGAAAAAGAAAATAAAAATAAAAAGAGAGAAGAAAAGAAAGGCAACTAAGATATCTCATTCTCATTTCATATGTCGTTCACCAATCATCATTCTAGTGGCAAAATATATAGGTTATTATAACTCGTTAAAAATCATGTCACGTCTTTACAATTTCATAAATATTGTCTTGTCTATACATATCCTATCATGTCATCCAATCAAGCACATAAAACTCATAACTAGGTAGAGTTTATCTAGATTAACAAAAAAGTAAACCCACACAATTCAAATCTAGGTCCAAAGTACAAAAACAAACTTATGTCTAAGCAGACCAATCATTACCCATCCATCTGAATCCTAATCCTCCTCAGGTTAATGTGTCCATTGTCATCCAAGTCATCATTCTCCTCCAAAGTGTCAAGACACATTTACCCTGGTTGTTGCATCCTTAGTAGCTTGTGTCGTCTCTACTCCCGTGTCAGCATCAAGTCCAGTGCTATCCCCAGTCTCTGAGTCCCCCTCTATTAGTTGAAGCAAAGTCACTGTGAGCAGCTTCTCTAAGGGCCAAACCCTCTCATTGAGCTAAACATCATAACCATCCAACCTATCATCCAATCCAGACGGGATCACTAAACAGATTCTCTTTCTCCAGCCACTCATAATAACTCGTACCACAGTATCATAAATAAGGGAAATAGGAAAAATAGGCCCTTCTAGCGAGATTCCCTTAGATAGTCCCATCCGCCTTAAAACCCTAGTCCTTGGGTAAAAGGTGGTCATATAAAAACGTAACAAATACACCATATTATACCCACAATTCATAGTCATGAACGAACAGACCCCATACCAAGAACAAAACTGCAAGATGTCCTCTTGACCCAACTCCAGTAACCAACTAATCCATTCACACTCAGTGTCGAAGTAGACTAGGATCCTCCGCGTTCGATAATGTGCTGATGAATATAACATTATGGATGGAGAGCTAACCACCTAGAGGTGATCCTTAAGCCAAACCTGGAAAAGAGTGTAGTTAGACTAAACAAATAAGTCAAACCTAGCTAAATAGACCAGTTAATCCAGTTTACCTAAACAAGTCAGTCAAACCTTACTAAATAGACCAGCTAATCCAGTTAACCCAAACAGATCAGTCAAACCCAACTAAATAGACCAGCTAATCCAGTTAACCCAAACAGATCAGTCAAACCTAACTAAATAGACTAGCTAATCAAGTTAACCTAAACAGATTAGTTAAATCCAACTAAACAAACCAGCTAAAAAAACTAGCTAATCTAGTCAACCCAAACATATTAGTCAAACCCAGCTAAACAGACCAGCTAATCCAGTCAATCCAAACAGTTCAGTTAAACCCAGCTAAACAGACCAACTAGCTCAATTAGACTCCTTAAACCAGTCAAAACCCAACCAAAGAAAAAAGAGTCATTTCCTCACCTACAGAATCCTTGGGCTCACAGACCATGGCCCATCCACCCTGCACCTGCTATCCAAACAATACAATGTCTCATCTAGAACTAACCCAGCAACAGAAGAACCTTACCCCATCTGAGAAACTAACTCCACCATCTTAATGCTGCCCCATCTCAGAGAATTGGGAAACAAATAGTATGATACCAAACACAATAATGGAGCAGCCATCCTTAGTTTTTGCCTAACCACATCCTCAAGATCTCCTTGATCCATAAACTCCTCAATAACCATAGCCAGATTGATCTGACCATCCATCACCATGGAGCTAGCAAATCCTGGCTCACACCCAAAAGCCTTTGAAAAGCCTGAAAGTAGCCAACCTTATGCTCCGGCCTGGCTAAGGTTGCATCCACCCTACTACCAATTATTGCACTAAACTCCTCAAAAGTGGGGCATACCTCTTCCAATCCCGTTGCAAAATGGAACACGTGGATCCCATAAACTCGAGCAAGCTCCCAAAAATTCCTAAACCACATTTACACCTTTCAGTGTCAAAATAGAATTGACACCATAGTGGCCCAAGTTGATCTCTTCAACCTTATGCAAACCTTTGACCCACAAAAATAGACTGTGACTGCAAAAGGGTTCCATACAAATAGAAACCCACCAAAAATCAGACAAAAATAAGAGATGTGAAGTGACTAAAAGTCACATCAAGTACCTAAAAAAGGTATTTATAACACAAAAATTGATGAAGGATCTAGTAAAACCCAGATCTGTTGCTGCCACCAGTGTGCCTGGTGGAAGCCGTCACACAGGTCTGGCAGATTTGTTAGTCTGGTTATTGGCAAACACCAGGAACAAGTGTGGCACCCCCCCTTTTGCCCAATGGCAGCCTTCCAGGCTACCTTTTTTTTGTCAGTTTTTCATATCTGAGCCATTTTTCGGACCTTTTGAGATATTTTTAGATATTTCTATGGATACATAAGCATTTTCACCATTCAAACTAATTTAGAATACTGACATTACACAAACAATGCATACATTCAAGGCATACGTTTGAAGCTTATCCAAATAAAACTAGTACATTGAGCATGCATAAAATACATCCATTTATCATCAATTTTACATGGTTAATCCATTACAAATTTAAAACAAAAATAACAAAAAGAAAGAAGAATAAAAATAGTCAGGGCTAGCGGTCGCCACAACAGTGCTATTTGGAATCCTTCAGCTGAGCTATCTTCTGTAAATTCCATATGGGTCAGTAAATTGTTCGAGTTAAGATCCATCCTTCGAGCCATCTCATAAGTGTGATGAATGCACTCCTCAGGAGGCTATAATAAAGAAAAGAGAAAAGCAGACATATGTCAGAAAATAACTATCAGAAAAATTGTCCCTAGAGATAGAAAAAGCAATGATGGATTACCGTTGGATGCGGAGGAAGCAGTAATGACAAAGGATGAGTTTGATCCTGAACCTGATGGATATGAAGCACACCATCTCGACCCATATATGAGACCTCTCCAGTCAGCTAATAATGAGATATCCATAGGGAATCATCAGAAAATGGTCCAGCCTCCACGTTGAGTTTAGGGCCAATGGGTGGCACAGGATCAATACCTGGTGCAGGAAACCAAGATGAAACAGTGAAACTTGGCTCAGATGAAATCCTGAAAAACTGTCTGGTAGGAGCCCTGAAAGATCAGCCAACTATTGGATTAGCTACTACTGCAATAGGAAGACTTCTCATTCGACTACTTGCTTGGCCCACTAGATGAGTCTGACAGAAGTCAATATAAGATCCCTCGAAAAGATGAAACTATTTCCAAGACAATCCATCATATGACTCCTCAGTGGCACACATCTTTGAACCCAAATGCATATCCACAGGAGGATGAGTCGGGATCACCCTCCTACCTATGGCCTGGGCAATACTCTCTCCCCCAAAAAGTATAGCCAAAAGTATGGAGAATATAGAAGCACTAGAAGCTCGCATAAATCCTGACATAACAACAAATTTGTCGGCATCATCTGCAATCTCTCCCCATAAGGTTGAAATTTGACCTGCATAATCAATAATGAGTAAAGACAATAGGAACACCAACAAAATGATCAAAAGGGATAACCTGAATACCTGAGTGGACATTAGGATGCCAAAGAAAAATTGCAGTGTCTAAAGGTTGCACTTCAAAATTTCAGCTCAATTTTTTCGACTCCATCGGTGACCCACGGGAAATAGATCAAGCCCAGGTAACTTCAAATTAGGGGTGATCGAGGAAAAATACTCATACGCCCAAGCCTGAATGGGTCAAACCATCGAATGTTAGTGCAAGCATACAATAATTGATCGATCATAATGAACATAAGAAATCGAGTAAGCAAATCAACAAAAAGAAAAGCTTGCCTCCCAGATGAAACAAGTTCCCCCCTACAAATGGTAAGAGCCATGGAAGAGGTTAGTCATCTCCTGATACATGGTGCTCAGGACAGCACCACCCCAATCATACTCTCGCATAACTGACAAATCTTTCAAGCTCTTTAAGAGGTTCAGGTCCATAGTGTCGTATCGTGTGTGACCAAAAGTGCAGCCGATAATGAGCAGCAAGGAAAGGCATGCCATTGTATCAACATCCCACTCAATGGTTGCCAAATTCTTACACATCTTCAAATGGTCTAGAAACCAGGAACGAGGAATGGTCGTACAAGTGTTCGGAGGAATATCACTCAAAAAATCAAATAATGCTTTTATAGTATACTCATTTCTCTAGTCATCACACAGATCTAGCAGCTTGGTACAAAAACAGATCCCCGTTAACAAACACAAATCTTGTGGTGTCATCGTGAGCTCACCACAGGGAAAATAAAAGGTATTAATGGTTTCCCACCACCTCTTAACAATAGCCTTTATCAAATCAACATGACTCTCTCTACTCATTCCACAATCCAAAAAGAAATGGAACCCAGTTGGCTACAGTACCTCCCTCAGACATGCATCATCTGCCAGAATTGCCCCGACGAAAGACAAATTTTGGATGCCACCCCGGTTTTTAAGATTCGTATGCTACAAACAACCAAACAAAATGGTAATCAGACAAACAGAGTGGCAGTTAGACAAACAAAATAGTAATCAAACAAGCAGAATAGTAATTAGACAAACAAAATGATAATCAGCCGAGCAAAGTAATAATCATACAAGCAAAATAGTAATCAGACAAGCATAATGATAATCAATCTAGCAGAGGGACAATCAGCCGAGTAGAGTGGCAATAAATCGAGCGGAGTGGCAATCAACAGAGTAGAGTAGCAATCAACTGAGCAGAGTGGCAATCAGGCAAACAGACAGTCAGAATGACAAATAAGCAAAATGGTAATTAGACAGACAGAATGATACTCAGAAAATCAGAATGGTAATCTGACAGACGAAATGGTAATCGAACAAATAAAATGTTAATCAACTAAGTAGTGTGGTAATTGAACAAACGGAAAAAATAAAGTGACAGTCAAACAGACATATTGATAGAACAGACAAGCAGACAACCAAAATTATAGACAAGCGAATAGAGTAAAAGGGTAGGAAAGCATACCTCCATTTGCCCAGTCTAAGAAACATGTTATTCTTGCTCCTTCAGCAGCACCTCTGGATCATCATTCCTATGAGACGAGTTGTACTTACTGCTCTGCTGATAAAAGAGTTAGATGAGGAAGTCATTTAAAGCTAAAAATGAGAAATATGCTAGAGACAGAAGAAGAAGTTAAAAATGAAGTGAAGAAATGAAAGGGGGAAGCCCTTATTTATTGATTTTGACAAATTTCAAAATGACGGATATGTCTCGTAGCTTGCCACAGACACATCAAACCATGATGTCTCGTTCATCTCACCTCAGATTGCAACTCCATCATAACCACATGAATTTTCTCTTTTTTTTTTAGCTATTGAATGTCTAAATTTGACCCAGATTGCATCTGTTATGCAGGAAACATCAGAAAATAAAAAAAAATAATGAAAAAATCAAAAATCAATCCAAGTGCAGCAAAACAGACCTTTAAGATGACAAACAACCTCAGGCAGCGCCCGAGTGCTTCAAACAAATGAAAGCATCCCGATTCACTACCATGAGATTCACCGATCGAAATCACCAAATCCAATAGGGATAGTTGTGAAAACTGGATTTTCATACCCCTAAACTTCAAATAGATTTGTATCAGACTTAGTTAGCCCCCTAGAAGCTTGAAAAGTAGAGAAAACGGACAGACAGGTGAAAAAATGGACGCATGCAAAAGACCCACTGAAGCAGATCTGGTGGATCCACCCAGTAAGCCTGGTAGATCCACCAATGTGTCTGGTGTGGCGAATCTAACCTCTCTTACTAGCGGATCATCCAGTGCTTCCTTAGCTGCCGCCACTTTCAACTCTTCATGAAACCAATGTGTCTGGTGTCAGCCGCTAAAGCATCTCTGTGTCACTGCTAGATATGGTCCAAAGCAAATGATCAAAATACCCTTTAGGCCTCTATAAATAGTGCCTCACTCCCTCATTTGAAGACGCACCAAGCTATTGAGTTGAACTTTCCTCAAGAAGCTTTCTCTCATTTCCCATCAATACAACTCTCTTAAGGTGATACCTTTCTTAGGTCCAAAACAGCCTTTTTAAAGTCTTCCTTAGATTTTTAAGAGTCCGAAGATTTGAAGACGGCCAATAGTGCCCTAAATTAATCTTCCTTAAATTAATTTAGTGAAAATCAAGCAATCAATCTCCGACCACCCCAGTCCGCACGGAAGGTATAAAATATATTTTACTAGGATTATAATCTTTATTTCAATCTGAGGATTTAGCGATGGGACCGACCCAAAAATACGCTTTCCATCTGACCGAAAGCCAAACCCATTTTCCAAACATATCGAAAATCTTCGATCGAGAGAGGCGAACTATGTCGGATCTTGATTCCCATTCAAATGGATACATAGGCACACTTCAAAATGGAGTGTTAGATCTAAAAAACCAAAATATATTTCCTCACATATATCCAAAACCCAAATATATTTCCTCAGATTTCTTCCACCATACACCTGCATAAGCTTGCCCTGTTCTTGCTTTTGTTCACACAATCACAACCACTTGCCCCAATATTCATCCAAACTACCACAATGCCATCCAATACCCCCCCCCCCCCCCCCTCCCACCGCTCTTCGCCTAGCCTGACCGATGGATTTTTTATTTACCTAGAACCCATAAAGGCTAGAGTCAATACCACCTATCAGATTGGTGCATCGAGGCTCCTATGGTTAACCTAGAACCCATAAAGACTATAGTTAAGACCTCGACTCTAAATAAAATGTACAAATGATTTAAATTTTTGTTCTGCATTTCAATTAATTAATTATTTATCTAACTTAACATTTTACATTATCTATGAAATTGTAATTTCAAGCCAGAATCAATTTTAAGCCAAGTCAGAATTTCTTAAATTAATAACTTAGTCCCTGAATTCAGATCCGTTCAAAGACCTAGTAGTTTTATCCATTGTGGAAACTTTAATAGAAGTCATTTTGGATTTTTCCTTATATTTTCCAAATAAAAATAAAATTAAGGTGGCGACTTCCTGAAACTCATTTTCAAAACATATTTGAACGCGAAACAGATTTCAAAATAAAAGTGAAACAAAACTTTTCAGTGAATTAGAGAAACAAAACCTCCAGCTAGCTAGGTATTCTGACATCGTGAGATTGAAGTCCTTTGAAAAAGGAGAGAAATGCGCCGAGAGGGGCAAGACTGCCAGGCTGACCACAGCACCATCCTCAATCAAGGCCTTGCAGACAGAAAATTCTTACACTTTTTAACAACAAAACTGACTTTTTGATAGCAAAAACCTACCTTTGAACACTCATTTTTTATTTCTTTCAAATAAAGGGGGAGTAAAAGTGCAAAAAAATTAAAAATATCATTTAAAACTTATTGGCACTGTAATACCTGTTATTTTTTTTATTATTTTATTAATTGTATGTTTGTAGAATTGATTGAGGATATAAAAATATTTTGAGGAATCCAGAATTCTGTATACAAAGAGGAGATTGTGAGGCTGATTTCATGATTTTAAAGGAATAATTTGGTAAAGTGTAAAACATAAAAGTTGTAGATTTATATCTCATCTTTAGGTTTGTAAAATAGTTTTATGTAATTTTGTGTGTGTGAGGAGATATACCTCCTTGACCAGGACCTGTCTGGTTCATTATTTTCTACAGAAATCTGAGAATGTTTAATTTTTCTGGGAATGATTGAGACCAAATGAGCCAAAAGTGTAAACATGAGAAATGTTTCTTTATGTGTTATATTGTTTTTTGTAAAATTTCATGGGAATTGGATAAGTATATCTCAGTTGATAGTGGAATTAATCAGACCTATTCAGATGATTTTAGGCGGTAAAGTCAGGGTGAATTTTAGAAATTCACCATAGTTTGTGCAGTTATCCTTTTGATTTGAATTTTGGATATGCTGGACCTATGAGTGTCTATTTTAAGTGATAAAAATAATTAGGAAGTTTGGATATTTGTAGCTCATTTGCGAGCTAGTTTAATATGAGTTGTCGAGGAAGGATTCCAGCTCGGCAGAATCTGACATTTGCGAGCCGGCAATGCGAAGTGGCATTGCGAGGAATTTGTGAGCTGGAATATGTGAAGTGGCATTGCGAGGTGACAATTGACGAAGTGGGATTGCCGGGGTGGCAATTGGCGAAGAGGCATTGCTGAGGTGGCATATGCGAGGTGGAAATAGGCAAAGAGGAGAATTAGCGAAGAAGCATATGCGAGGTGGAAATAGGTGAGGAGAGATTGGCGAAGAGGTATTGTCGAGGTGGCATATGAGAGGTGGAAATAGGCGAGGAGAGTGGTGAGGTGGCATATGCGAAGTGGACATGTGAAGTGGGATTGGCGAAGTGGCTTTGGCAATGCGGCATTGCGAGCTGACAATGCGAAGTGGCATTTGCGAGCTGGCTTATACGAGCTGGTATTGCCGGAGCGGATTGGCAAGGCGTGCTAGCGAGGCGGAATTGAGAGGTAGTAGCCTATTTAACCAATTACCCAGTAGCTTTTCTTTCACGATTTTCTTCTTCTTCTTTTCTTCATTCTTCTTCATTTCTTCTCAAATTTGTTCCATTTATTTTCTAATGCATTAATACTCAAAATTAATGTATTAAATCACTAAATTATCACATTCTAAAGCATTGACCTTCATTTTCAAAGCAGATTTTTCAAGGAATCAGTTTTTGGAGAAATAAGGTAATTTCTCTTCAAATATCATTCTCTCTAGATTAATAAAATTCTAGTAGTTAGGATAGTTAATTATGGTTATATAGGATCTATTACAAACATTTAATGCTATTAATTGTAATTAATGTAGGAGAGACAAAAATTTATGGATTATCATGAATAGTGGCGTGAGCAGTAAATTCATAATTAATTTCAGATTTTCTTTAAAAGATGAATTAAATTGATGTTGGGAATCAAAAATAGAAACTATAAGATGGTTAAATTTTAAGGAATCATATTATGTATTATTGATTAAGGAAAACCCTAATTTTGAATATTTGGGAAAATTTTCATAAGAGAAGAGAACTCAAGAAATTTGAGGAGATTATTGAATGAACAAGCTATTGAGGGAAATGCAAGGATAAATTTGTGTAGAGGTAAGTATGAACATTGCATATGCCTATTGTTTCTTTGAGATGACTTGTCCAAGCTTTCCTAATATTCACATATATGATTCACATGTTATATGGTATTGTATTTCTGATCTATCCATTGAAATTTCCAAGATATTCTCAAATCAAAATGACCAATTGTCTCATGTGATTACCATGTATATATATTGTAAATAACTTGATCAATCTTTCCTTGAATCAAGTTCATATGAAACCTATTTGTTAACTTGACTGAATTTATGTTATATGTTGATGGT
>CANXYC011176904.1:0-21843 GCA_948193065.1 Aleurites moluccanus
TTTAAAATCACATAAGTCAGAATGTATTAGTTCAAGAAGTTGTGTACTCCTAGAAACCGACTAAAAAGGTTTTCTAGTAATTTTAGTTTGAGCACACACTTCACATCTATTAAATTTGATCGAAGTATCTAATGGTATATTATGAGTTTTAGCTAGTTTAGCCATTTTCTTATAGTTCACATGTCTTAATCGATTATGCAATATTTTTGGATCAATTAAATTTAAACTAATATGACTAACTGTTTCATTTGCTAAACTCAGTCTATACATACCACCTACCAAATAAGTACATCCAAAATAACAATAATTAATAGACAAAGTTACTCTACCATTAGAAATTAAAGTGTTCATACCAGCAGTATCTAAAAGACTGATAGAAATTAGATTCTTTAATATAGATGGAACTACTTTAACATTTTTTAGAGTTAGAATTTTACCTGAAGAGAGCACTATGTTTGTTGTACCAGTGTGAGTCACTACTTCTTTGTCTCCACTAGCCACAATAATAGTCTCGTTGACTTCAGTAGCATCATCAAGTTGCATTTTGTTCTTACAAACATGACATGTGACTCCTGTATCTAACCATAATTCTGAAGAAGTACTAGCTTTTCCAGTTTTTCCGATCATAGTAATGAAATTTTGAGGCTCAGCATTCTGTATTATTATATTTGTTTCTTTATTTGGTGTGTTAGATTTAGTTTTTAGAGGAGCCTTACATTCTGCAATGAAATGACCCCATTTCCCACAGTTGTGATACTTGCCCCTTTTCTTCTTAGAAATGGTCTTTTTGACCTCCAACCTAGGGGGTTCATTTTTTGTCGACTTGGATCTCCTAGAAAATTTCTTGGAATATGTGATTGTGTTAGCAGTCGACTGCTGTTGTCTTGACAATTTTCAAGTTATTTCTATCTCTGTTCTCATCTTCGATTCTGTTGAATCGTTTGAGATCATCCAGTCCCACTTGTACCTTTTTTCTATACATTTCAGTTTTAAAAGTGTGTCATGCAGAAGGTAGTTTGTAAATTATTGCCCCAACTAAGAAGGCATCACAGATGATGATCTTTTCATTATTTAATTTAGATCTCAGATTTTCTAGATCAGTTACTTGAGGAGTAATTTTCATATTTTCATTAAATTTGAAATTCATGAATTTGTCAACTAAGTGAGTTTTTAACAATTCCTCCTCCTTTCTAAATTGAGCATCTAAATTATCCCATATTTCTTTAGCAGTGTTATATTTGCTAAAAACTTCTGCCAACCGATCAGAAAGACAATTCAATAGATAGTCCTTGCAGAAGTCATCATCCTTGTTCCATTGAAATTCATCAACATGCTCTATTGTATCAGCAAAAGTACTCAAAACAGTGTACAATATATTTTCATATTTCAGTCCAAATTGAATCTTTCGCTTCCAGGAATTAAATTCAGATCTACTAAAGGTTTCTAATTTGACCATCTCAATCGGAACACGTTTATCCATTCTTCTATATATTTAAATAGATAATTAAATAGCAAAAATTATATAGAAGGAAAGTTGGAACAAATGCACTTGAATCGAACCAATTGAATCGAACTGATGTTTGAATCAAACCAATATTTTGAATCAAACTGATGATTCAATCAAACTGATGATTAAATCAAACCAATTGAATCGGATCGATAATTTGAACCAAATCGAAGATTCGAACTGAACCAGGGATTAAAACCGAACCAGTTTCAAATCTCCTGTTCTTCAATCCCAAAATAGTTCTCCAATTGTTGTCTTCACCGGTGCTTCTACTGCCTTGCAAATCGGTGGCCTTGTCAACATTACCGCCTCGGTCGTTGAGCTTAGCTTTCAATCTGTTTTTTTTTTTTTTTAAATCAAACTAGAACTTGAATTAAGAACAACAAATTTAAAATCAAATTAGAACAATCAAAACCTTGAATCCAAAATCAAACAAATCTAATGCTTCAAGATTGTTAGGGTTTTAGGTCAAGCAATATGCGATTGCTTGAAACATTATACCCTAGGTATCTAATTTGGAATACCTAACATGCTACCCCCAGCTAGCATATATATAGGCTTACAGTAGAGTTAAATCAATTAATGGACTATTACCCATTAGGCCCACTACAAAGGTCCATTATCTATTAGGGCTTATACTAGAACATATATTGAGGTTATTTAATATACCCAACATATATATATAGTAAAAATTAAAAGAGAAATCATGGTTACAATAACATCAAATTACAAGGAAAATAAATATAAATACTCAGAAAAATCTATAAAATTTAGAGAAATTTAAATCTCAAATATAGACAGATCTGTAAAATAAGATAAAAGAACACATACAGATTATTGTAAATTGATTAATTTTCCATTTCTTTTCCAGTCTTATTCTTGGAAGAAGTCTGACAAGATTTTATGCATTTAATTGTTGTTTTGAACTATATATAGTATCCTAGCTTCCTATAAATCTCATGCTTGTTAGATTACAATAGTTTAGTTATGGACCCTGTAGTTTTAATCATCCAAAGGACAATTTACATTCTAAAAAGTACACAAATTGAATTTGTCTGCAACTAGAAGAGAAAGAGAGAGAGAGAGTACATGCAAATAATTTCATTTCCACATTATTTTACTCACTTATCTACACCAAGGACCCATTATGAAATAAGAAATTATTAGGTTGGACCAGAACATATTCCTTCTATTTATATAAAAGCAAATCCACGTTGATGTGTCTTCACTTTAATTAATTTTATGTTAGTAGAAGGAATATACTCTTGTCATATCTAATAATTTCTCGAAATGAAATATTTTTAAATAAAATTAGTTCACCACATAAAATTAGAAACTACCAATTACTTTATAAAGTAAATATAATAATTAACTATTTAAATCATGGATGTACATTTTAATTAACATACTGATATATTATATCACTATTAATTAGTTCATAATCCTATATTTTCTTCTAAGTAAAACAAGGAATATATATATATATTTAGTCAACCATCTCCAACTTGAGAGAGTTCAAATGCTAAGGGAAAACAATAGGATCATAAGCAAGGAAATTGGAAATTATGGGTCCATTTCTTAAGTAATCCATAATGTAATAATGATGTTACATATATAAAGAACGAGAAAAATAAGGTCCCATGCGTTTGTTATATAAGTTGGATTTAGCACAAACACATTTGGTCATAAATAAGTTTATTAAGGTCCACAAGTTTAGCTTTTAGAGACAATCTTTACCAAATCAGATTACCTCAATGGTTTGAGAATGAACTACAAAGAAATGAATATGTTTAACTGCATGAACTATTCTAGGTCAAACTCAATTAGTCAACAGCTGAATTTGCCCTGGGAAATCATTAATCCTAGTATGAATAGTCTGTGTTTTTTTAAGAAAAATGGATTGCTTGTTTTTAACTAAACCAAAGTGATAAACTTAATACAGTATACAAAATTGCAACACCCACATAATTAGTATAACATTCAAAGGCTAGAATAAGTTTGACTATATATGGGGATTGAAATAAAAGCAGAGATTAGGTATAACAAACATGGTAAAATTTTTATTGAATAGAAATTGAAACAACTAGTTGTAGTTGTGTAGTGTCAAATAACAAGGAGAAGGTGTACTATTTTTACATGTATTGTTATATTGAATAATCCAAATAACAAGAGTCAATATATATGTTTTAATTTGTAGTTTAGTGTGCAAAAAAAAAAAGTTAATTTGATCTTGATGGTTAACTTCTGTTAAATCCTAAACATACCATAATTTGTTTCTTAATTAAGACAAACTTTTCAAGACCATAATGATATAATAGACCCTAATGCTGATGGAGTTAGCATTAGACAACAAAATGTACAGATAATTGGAAGGAAGAGAGTGGATATATGAAATGAAAGGTTGAATTAAATTAATAAGAGGACAAAATTGAAGTACTCCAATGATGTTGAAAGAGCATAGATTATGAATTATTTTTCCAAACAATGTTTAGATTGGGACACTTGAACAAACATTTTTGGGGGGTTATGGAAAGTGGAATCCTCTTATTGCTAGCCTAGTCAGCATCACTGTAACTTAACATTAATGAACAAATTAGTTCTTTCAATTTTAGGGCAATTAGGGGAACACCATTGACCAAACAATTAATCTAAGTGTCCCTAGCTATTTTGAAATAGTAAATAGATTTTCTTAATTATATATGGATAACTATCCAATAAAGCTTTCATTTCTCATCATCCCAAGATTAGTTTTCTCCAAACCCGTTGACATGATTACTTGTATGATTCATCATTCAATTCTCAGGCCAAGGTGAGGATCATGCAGGCTTGAGTATTACTTGTTTTTTTATTTTTTATATTCTTTGCATAAAAAGAAAAATATTTTATATTTTTTGGTTTATTTTCTGTTTTTAAATATATTTCTATTTATATATATATATAATATTCAATGAATAATAATGGAGAAAGGGTACCCTACAAAAACCCACGCCAAGGTTAGTAGCTCAATTTGGGCTTTGGCTTGGATTTGGACATGTCCAATACCATATATGAGTACCTCTCCTGTCATTACTCTCTTTTGGTCACCACCCTTCATTCAATTTCTTTTCTTAATTTTGGTTTGGATTAAAATTAAAATTTATTATTTTATAATTTTAAATTTTATTTTAATATCGTTAAATTAAAAATATCTTTTTGAACTTTGGGGAGAATATTTTATAAATTTGACTCCAAATTCAAATTTTATTAATTTTGATAAAATTTTAATTAAATAGAATTTTTAGATGAATTTTTTATACATATCAACTATAAAAAGTGTAAATTTATAAAGTCAATTATATAAAATTCATAATTTACAATCTAAGAGAAAGATCATGCAGCATATTTACCATTTGATATTAGCAAAAAGAGAGAAAAAATCAAGACTCAAGAATGAGAACCAAACTTTGATTCTTATTCCATGGATGTGTTTGGTTACTAAGAATAAAGTCCACATGCTATAAGAATAAAGAATGAAAATTAAATGTGTACATAGTTAAAGAGGAATTGAAGTTCTAAATCACACATTGACATTGAAGATCCATACGCAACTTGAAGATGCCTAAATTATCTTTAATTATGAGTCATAACAAATGGATTTGGATAAACCATCTTCATTGTAAATTGATGTTTGCTTGATACTAATCCCAAATCAATTCTATCCACTTCAAAACGGAACCCAGAGTAGCACACTGTAAAACATACCAAATTGCAATTGACTATAGATATATCAATTGATTAATGTTTCAGTGTTTTGCATTTGAAATTGAAAGTGAAATTAATGGAGATGAAGCATATATTCTTTGGAGAAAAATACAGAAACCTTTCTATTCTTCATTTCCAAGTAAAGAATCAAAATCAAATCCCAACTCCAGTAGGCTTTTGTTTGTTTGTTTTGTACATCTTTTGAGCTGGAAAAACAATGTTCCACGTCAGTTTCAGATGCTTTTATCTATTAATTTTATCCATTCACACATCTAAAAACTACAAAGAGCAACAAAAGGTTAAAGCTACAAATACCTTTCCTAAATATCAATTTAATACTCAAAACAATTATCACAACTGCTACTATTGAAATGTTGATTAAATGTCACTAAGATTTGCTTTTAATGTAATTTTAATATGTTTTGAACATTTAAACTCAACTTTTTTCTTTTTCTTTTTTTTTTTTGCAATAAAATTTGAAAAGATGCTTTAAAAAAAAAAAATTCAATCTTAATACTGAAGTATAAGTCTGAATAGTATCGAATTGGTTGTCCATCCACACAACCACACAAGAAAGAGGATTGTATAAAATAAAAAGATAAATTTAATGATTCATTCTTTTTAAGAAACTAAATTAAAAAAGTGATCATGTTTACTATTCAGTCTTTCCGTCCAAAAAAATAAAAATTTTATATCAAATTAGGACATACAAAGATAAATTTATCCTTACCCCATCTTTTTCCCACCTCAACTTTCCACAAAAATTAAAATAAAACAACACTTCAAAAAAAAAAATAGACAAGGGAATCATTCATCATCAAGAATTATTTTTTTTTTTTTAAGTATTTTTTTATTTTTATTTTTGTAAAAAAAAAAGTTATGGAAAAAAAGTAAGAGTAAATTTATCTTTTCATGTCCTACTTTAACAGAAAATTTTTTACTTTTTGGACGAAATGGCTGAATAGTAAACATATTAAAATGGAATGACTGAATAGTAAACATATTAAAACTATATGAACCTTTTAATTAATTTTTCAAAAAGGAGATACCACTTTATTAATTAGAACAACATCAGGAATTAAATAGTAATTTGCCCAAATAAAAATAAAGCAACTTTAGGAATCAATTAGTGGCAACCAAAAGTGAAAGCTTAATCATCAAACTTCTTTACCTATTCACATGAAGGTCAGAAAATATATGAATGTATATAAACAATTGCAGATACGTTCCCTGATTAAGCATATATTTTTCAAGTGAATACAACAGATTCTCAAAGAGACAGAGAAGACCAGGCTCAAGCAAAATTCTTCTATTATTTTCTCTAAAATGCCTAACTCAGACAAGCCTCCTGCAGGTTCCTCACAATATTAAATCTCTGTTTTTATTATTATTATTTTTTTTTTTTCGAGTAGGCAAAACTCACTTTATCTCTCTTACAACATTAAAAAGGTTACCCAACTGAGACTCCCAACACTAGGAAGCAGTACTGCTCTACTACAAAGACGAAAGGAGACAGAGGCTTCATTGAGGGATGGTAAGTCAGGGAAGCTTCAAATAGTTTCCCAGTCTTCAAACAAGTTTAGTTCTATAGTTATTTCTAATGCTTATAATTAATTAATTAATTATTATTGGTGCAGCCTCTTTGCACTTTGCTGTTGTTGGCTATGTGAAACATGCATCTGAATGGTGAATTCTGACTTCTGTTGTAATAAATTTATGTTTGACTGTTCAGTTTCTCTACAGTTGATTGTATGTTTATAAAAAAAAAAAAAGGTAATTGGTAGGACACCGATGCCTGGAAAACATACCATGTCCTTTCTATTTCTTCTGAGTTTCAAATAAAGTTATTGCTAAATCGCTCTGTAATCATTAATTTCAATTAGTCACAATAAAATAACTTCAAAAAATTTTATTATATTATCAGTAAGTGAAATTAACCCAGATATATTGTGATTAGCAAACTCAACTCAACAAGATTCCCTGTCCAGAGCTAAAATTTCTTTAATCCTTGTTCATTTAAGCTCATCTTCATGTTTGTGAGTATGATGTGTTCTTTTTTTCTACAAGTAGCCTCTACTCAAAGATTTGTCAGACTAGGTTTTTATCATTTGAGACCTTGATGCAATGCTTAAAACTTATTTTCCAGGGTAAGGTTGGGGAAGCACACCCAATTAATATCAGTAAACTATACTAATTTATTAGGAATCATAATTTCACACCCTAAAACTAGAGCATCAAAGGAGCCTTCCTCTTCACCTTAAATACTCAATTCAATCCAATTAGTAATTTTGATTTTAAATAATGTGATATTGACAATTTTCAGCAACAAATGATGAATTTCCACGAAGCCAATACTAGACATCAAGAAATCAAGCTGATTTATGCACATGCACATGCACAATTTAGTTAATACTGGGACTAAGAATTTTGTAGTCCTGATCTTTATAGTCATCCATAGAAAAGAAAGTATATCAGGCACTTGCAAATACCAGATTATCAGGCTCAGAATTTTTCCTAATTGCTTTCAGTTTACAATTATTTCAAAAGCTTTAGAGTGTATGATTGAACCTTACTAGAAAATTTCTATCAAATATGGTACAGTTAATACTACTACTACTTATTTTATGGCCAGATCTCTCAAATTAATGTACAATCAGAACATAGACGGAAACCTTTCCAGCAGACTGGCAAAAGCATAACGCAAATCAAGTATTCAGAATTCATAAGAAAGAATGAAATAACTAACCAATAAAAAAAGATGCTTTTCAAATGGTCTCTAATAGTGAGAATAACTTTTCGAGCATATTATTAGAAAGAATTCTGTTGCGATCCAATTCCTTGCGTACCTTATTGTATGCATCCACAGGAAAACGCTTTCTCAGACTTGCTTGCAAAGCTGCAAGCTCTTCCTTGTCCTTTGGAACCTGTGACAATTTTAATAATTTTTAAATAACAATACATCAAATTTTGAAAGCATCATCACATTGGTAACATTAAATCAGTGATGAATTGGATTTATGTGCTGTGTGGTGACTCAACTAAACAAATAGAGAGAGAGAGAGGGTATAGGACATCAATACAACAGTAAAGAAATGTGTCCAAAAAAGATCTTCACAATTTGATTCAACTCTTCAGAATGATGTCACATATCATAGGAAAAGGTTCAGGGGTAAAAAGGACTTTAGTGGTTAGCAATAGTTCCAGGTATGTAAATAGTAGTTAACTCTGTTAAAAGGGTTAAATAATTCTGTAACAAGCAGTAGTATAGTAACAGTGTGAATAACACAGCTGATTACTACTTGTAGTACAGCTGGGAGTTGTTAAAACAGAATAGTTAAGTAGTTATAAGCAGTTACAACTACTTGGAGTAGTACAATTGTACTACAACACTTGTATATAAGGCTGGATCCGATACAGCCTCATTCATTCAAAAAATCAATAATAATCTGAATTTCTCTTTTTTCTAAATCCTCCCTTCCTTCCTATTTCTCTCACTCTTTCTCTCTCTCTCTCGAGTCTTTCTCTGAATTCTTCTATTTTCTCTCTTTTAAAACCCTAATTCCCTAATTACTGATTATTAAAGCATCACAGCTCTAACATTTGGTATCAAAGCAGCTACGATAGGGCAATTCACTATTGAATTAACTTTCGTCAGCTGTACATCATGACAAAATCAACAATAGTAAGCAATGAAGGAGTAAGGATGGCTGAATTGGAAGAACAATATCGATTCCTCCATAAAACAACTCTGAAGAACATGACAGAGTTTAGGGAATTCAAGGAAGAAGTAAGGGAAATCAAGGAGGAGGTCAGGTCAAACAATAGCAAGAACAAAGAATTGTTTGATGAACTAAAGGGTTTCATGAGCAGACTGGCACTGGACAAAGGGAAAGAGGCAATTGGCAGCCATGAAGGAGGAGAAGCAAGAGGGAATAGAAACCTGGCTATTGGGGAAAGAGGCTTATTGCCAAATCCTCCTAGGGGCTGGATAGGCAGCACCAGCATGGACACAACTCAACCACAGGCTGTACAATCAGACCCAAGGGTCACTACAGATCACCTTGCAAGTAAAAATTCTTTTTTCCCTAAAGTGAAATTGTTAACATTTGAAGGGGTAGAACCAAGAGTCTGGTTAAAAAAATGTGTCAAATACTTTGACATAAACCAAGTTCCTAAAGAGCAGAGAATAGGATTGGCCAGTTTGTGTTTGATAGGGAAGGCTGATTCTTGGTTTCATAATTGGAATAGGGGAGAAACCAATTCTTGGAAAGCATTTGAGGATGCTCTGTGTGAAAGATTTAGGGAAGATGAAATAAATGACATTGTAGAGGAATTTATGAAACTGAAACAAGAGGGGACAATAGAGGAATATCTAGATAGATTTGAAGATTTGAGAATTAAATTAGAGAGACACATGCCTGAACTTAGGGAATCCTATTTCCTATCTGGATTCATGGGAGGATTAAAGGAGGAAATTCGATTGATGGTCAGAATGATGAAACCTAATTCTATTACTAAGGCAGTGGAAATAGCAAGGCTACAAGAGAGGATTGTTAACAAAAACCCTAAAATTCACCAGCCAAATCAATGGAATTCAAGACCAACATACAATCAAGCCAAACCCTACTCCTACACTGCTTCAAACACAACTACCAAGCCTGCTGCCTTTGGGCCTCACCCACCTAGACCTCCAAATCCATACTACTTTCCAAAACCAGATAATCTAATTATAAGAACACCACAATCCACTACCAGCACCAACAACAACCCTGCAGCCTCAACCAAAATCATCCCTTTTGCCTCAAGAACCTTTCCACCACCACCCCTTTTTAATAGAAACTCTACCAGAAATTGTTATAAATGTGGGGAAAGATATTTCCCTGGACACCAATGCAAACCAAAAACCCTAACAGCCTTGACCTCTGAAATAGAACCAGAATTGGAAACAGGAAATGAGGGGGAGGAAGATATGGAAGAAAAAGGTTTAATGGGAGAAGAAGTAGAGTTGTTTGTGCATGCCATTGAGGGAAGCCAGGGAGCTGAAACAATTAAGATCTTAGGAAACTATCAAAATAGACAATTGGTTATTTTGATAGACAGTGGAAGTACTAACAGTTTCATAGATCATAAAATAGCCAAAGAATTGAAGTTAACCCTAATAAAGATTCCTGCAACTACAATTAAAGTTGCTGATGGGAGGAATCTAATCTGCAACCACAAATGCCAGACTTTTCAATGAAAGATGCAATCTCAAAAATTCAAATTTGATTTAAGGGTGGTGGAACTTGGAGGGTTTGATGTAATTTTGGGGGTGGATTGGCTAAGGAGTTTTAAACCCATTCTCTTTGATTTTGCCATACCCAGTATTTTTTTCTACTTAAATGGCACTCCAATAACACTCAAGGGAATCACTCAAGACAGCAGCTGGAAGGGTACAAACATGATCTTAAAAAAAAAGAGGACAGGATTTCCAGACTCCACTATTCTGCATCTGCAACATTGAGTCCACAGCAGTTCCTAAGATAACCAGCCTCAACACCTACAACATTCTTACCACAACAAACCCTAATCCTTGTATTCTTAAACTACCAACCACCCTCAACCTCTGTAACTTAGAAAATTCAGTACATTCAAAACTAGCAACTGATTTAGTACCAAACCAAATTAATCCAGACTGAGACTTGTTGCTAGAAACTTACAAGGATGTATGTTCAAAACCTAAGAATCAACCCCCATTTAGGAGTCACAACCACTCTATACCACTATTACTTAATATTCAACCTATCAATATTAGACCCTATAGGTACCCACACTTCCAGAAGCAAGAAATTGAGAAACTGGTCACTGAGATGTTACAAAACTCAGTGATTCAACCCAGCACCAGTTCTTTTTCTTCACCTGTGCTTTTAGTTAAAAAAAAAGATGGTACTTGGAGGTCTCGTATAGACTATAGGAGGTTGAATGACAATACCATTAAGGACAGATTTCCCATTCCTATTATTGATGACCTATTAGATGAACTACATGGGACACAATTATTTTCTAAATTGGACCTAAGGGCTCGGTACCACCAAATTAGGATGGCAGTAGAGGATATACCTAAAACAGCATTTAGGACACACCATGGGCACTTTGAATTTACAGTCATGCCCTTTGGCCTAACCAATGCACCAGCTACCTTTCAAGCCCTCATGAACCATATATTTCAACCCTACCTAAGGAAGTTTATCCTAGTCTTCTTTGATGACATCTTAGTCTATAGCCATACTTGGGAAGATCATATTCAGCACCTTGAAATTGTCCTGCAGACCTTGAGAAAGCAAACCCTTTTTGCTAAGTTTTCTAAATGCTCATTTGCACAGAAGGAAGTAGAGTATTTAGGGCACATTATATCAGGAGCAGGGGTGTCTACTGACCAGAAAAGGATCCAAGCTATGAAGGATTGGCTTGTCCCTACTACTGTCAAGGAATTGAGATGGTTCTTAGGGTTAACAGGATATTACAGGAAGTTTATCTCACATTATGGCATCATCAGCAGACCTTTAACAGAACTACACAAGAAAGATGCTTTTAAATGGAGCATGGAGGCTCAACAAGCTTTTCTTGTTCTCAAGGACAAAATGACTAATGCTCCTGTGCTGGCCTTACCCAACTTCTCCCAACCATTTACAGTAGAGACAGATGCAAGTAATTGGGGCATGGGAGCAGTATTACAGCAGCAAGGGCATCCAATTGCCTTTATTTCTAAGGCCTTTGGACCAAGGAGCAGGGCTTTATCAGTTTATGAGAAGGAGTTGCTTGCTATCACATTTGCAGTTAGCAAATGGAAGCACTATTTGGAGCAAGGTCAGTTTTTCATTAAAACTAACCATGAGAGCATCAAATACTTGCTGGAACAGAGGTTACACACCAACTTGCAACAAAAGGGCATATCCAAATTGCTGGAGTTGGACTATAAAATTTTGTACATAAGAGGGGTTAAAAATAAGGTTGTTGATGCACTTTCAAGGAGACCTGAGTTCTCTCGGTCCTCTGCAATTGATGACATAACAGTACCTACAGTTATAACAGATCCAGCACAACAAATAACTGGCAGCATCTACTCTTTTCAGTCACAAATAGTTCCCACTTCGATGACTGCTCTCTCCAATACATATGAGACAGATGACAAAGCCTCTACCTTAATCCAGCATTTAGCAGTAGATAAGGAAGCTCATCCTGGGTTCCAATTCAAGAATGGAGTTCTTATGCACAAGGGTAGGTTATATGTGGGAACCAGCACTTCTCTTAGGCAGCAACTCATCCAAAATTACCACAGCAGTGCTTTAGGGGCCCACTCAGGCATCCAAGTAACCTATGCAAGGTTGCAGAAGCATTTTTTCTGGCCTGGCATGTCGCAGGAGGTGAAGGATTGGATTTAGAGATGTGAGGTTTGTGCTAAATGCAAACTAGAACACTGTGCTACTCCTGGGTTACTTCAACCCTTTCCCATTCCCTCTCAAGCATGGCAACACATTTCAATGGACTTTATTGAGAAATTACCAAAATCAAAGGGCAAGGACACTATTTTAGCAGTAGTCTGCAGATTTACAAAGTATGCCCACTTCCTTTCCCTAGCTCATCCATTTTCAGCCTTAACAGTAGCACAGTTGTACCTCAATGAAGTCTTTAAATTACATGGGGTTCCTCATTCAATAGTTTCAGATAGGGACAAGATATTTACAAGTGTATTTTGGAAGGAACTTTTCAAATTCTTAGGCACTCAACTCAATTTTAGCACTACCTACCACCCACAAACGGATGGACAGACAGAGAGAGTCAATCAGTGTCTAGAAGGGTACTTAACATGCATGTGCCACCTACAACCTAAAGCTTGGAGTACTTGGCTTCCTTTGGCAGAATGATGGTATAACTCTTCCCACCACAGTGCCCTTAAAATGTCCCCCTTTGAGGCCTTGTATGGTTACTCACCTCCTTTTCCCCCATCATACTTCCTGAATCTATTAAAGTAGCAGCAATAGGAGACTTACTCCAGCAAAGACAGTAAATGTTGGCTATTATCAAGGACAATCTAATCCTAGCTCAAAACAGAATGAAACAACAACATGACAAGCACAGAACAGAAATGGAATTTGCTGAAGGGGAATGGGTGTATCTTAAGCTTCAACCTTATAGACAGACTTCCCTAGCACTCAGACAGATACTGAAATTGGCTGCCAAGTACTATGGACCATTTAAAGTTCTTTCTAGAGTAGGGCCAGTGGCTTATAAACTAGAATTGCCAGCTTCAACTGCAATTCATCCAGTATTCCATGTGTCCTTATTGAAGAAAAAGCTGGGAAAGGCTATCATACCCTTACTGAACTTACCTATTATTACAGAAGATCAGATGATAGTAGAACCATAAGAGGTTTTGCAGACTAGGGTCATCACCAGGGCAAGCACAGATATTTTGCAGGGCCTAATCAAATGGAGGAACTTACCTACTGAGGATTCCACCTGGGAGGACCAAGCTTTTATCACAGCTCAGTTTCCAACCTGTTCTCTTTCTTGGGGACAAGAAAGAGCTAATGGAGGGGGTATTGTCACATATCATAGGACTGACAAGATTCAGGGGTAAAAAGGACTTTAGTGGTTAGCAATAGTTCCAGGTATGTACATAGTAGTTAACTCTGTTAAAAGGGTTAAATAATTCTGTAACAAGCAGTAGTATAGTAACAGTGTGAATACAACAGCTGATTACTTCTTGTAGTACAGCTGGGAGTTGTTAAAACAAAATAGTTTAGTAGTTATAAGCAGTTACAACTACTTGGAGTAGTACAATTGTACTACAACACTTGTACATAAGGCTGGATACGATACAACCACATTCATTCAAAAAACCAATAATAATCTGAATTTCTCTTTTTTCTAAATCCTCCCTTTCTTCCTATCTCTCTCTCTCTCTCTCTCTCTCTCTCTCTCGAGTCCTCTGAATTCTTCTATTTTCTCTCTTTTAAAACCCTAATTCCCTAATTACTGATTGTTAAAGCATCATAGCTCTAACAAATGACTACAAGCATCAGACTAATAGAACTGAATTAAAATCATCACATAAAAATTTTTTCGGGTAAAAATAGGTCAGAGTTGAAGTGCAGATCACATGCAAAAAATAAATCAAAATCAGATAACTTCTCTTATATTAAACATTGCAAAAAAAAAAAAGGTCTAGCAGATTATGTAAGATTCAATCAATACCTCAATCTTAGCCCAATGTTCAAAACAATAAAACTTGTCCAACCACTATTTCTGAGTTAGATGCCTGTAGCGGACGAATTCTTCTGTGTTTTTCTTTCTTTGGCGAGTGTCCATTGTAGGAAGATACATGATTATACCAACCTGATAAAAAAATTAAATAACATTTAAGCATAACCACCAACTACAGCCTACAAGTATAATTAAGTGTCAAATATAGGACTTGTTCACATGAAAATTTCGGATTGACCTTTATATGAACTCAAGTTGCGTGAGTTTGGACAAGAAAATGAAAATCAATTAAGATACAGAATGAATTTAGTCTGAGGTAATCTTAGAAGCTTCATCAAACTGAATGTTATTATATATGTTCTCTATGCATATGCCTATGCGTTCAAAAAGGAAACATACAACATTTTAGGATAAAAGGGAAACTAACTATGATTTATCATGCGCATTAAATTTTATCCTTTTACGTAGAATTACATATTTAATATTTTTAAGCCTAATATAATATTTATTTTATAACATGTAAATATAGATCTTAGATTAATTCAAAAATATTAGTGAGTTCACCAGTAGATTAATTCAAAGATTTTACATGTATTAGTTTAGTAAATTAGGGGTAATTACAGAAATGTTCAAACATTATAACATCAATCTTAAACTTTATAAACCACTAACATAAAGATCTCACTGAATCTCTTTTTCCCCCTCAAGTTCTCATTCATTTCTGCATGAAATTTTGAAAATTGTAAGTATCGAGTAAAAGAAAGTTTATGATATCAAGTTTTACAAAAATCAAAGAATAAATTATATGCAAACTACAGCTAAAAAGATTCAACCTTATATATAAAACTTACTTTTAAGGAGTTCTCTTTTAATAATTGATTATTCCATTTAAATCATGTGTTAAACTAAAGGTATTCTATTGAAACCTAAATCGATTTTATTAAACAAAAATAGAACAATAGAAATTTTTTAAAAAATGGAAATCGTGAGTATTGGAATCCGATGATCCCAAAATTCAAGGTGTTCGGTGTAATTGTCCCAAAAAATTATCAATAAGGTTTTACCCAAGTAATTAAAATCTCTAGTTCAATTAAAAAAAAGCAATTAAAACTTCCATTATTTTATTTTTTATGACCCAATGACTCAAATGCTATTGTTTTTGTTACTTCTTCAATTATAAGATTGTAATCTATATGATATAAAAAAAAAATCACTATAACGAACTTATCAAGGAAAAGCTTAACAACAGAAACGAGAGGAGAAAAATGGGTTGGCAGAGCCCAAGATTGGAAATTTGATGGGGTTGCATTCAGGAAAACTTGAGTTTACCCTCAGCATGATTCATCCAAACCCATTGACAGGCATACAAATCTACAACACCACCAACCACATTTGGTACATCAAGAAGTCCCACAAAACTCTTTTCTGATAAATCAAATCAACTTTGAGCTTCATGCTGGTTTTGGTTTCCCAGCAACCTCCAAATTCCAGACAGCGTCATCACCTGATTACTAGTATTTCTCAACCAGCTAAAAGAAAGTCAATCTCTTCAAACTTCTTAATTTTCAAGCTAGCACAAGAAACTTGAAATTCTGTACAGTGGAACTTTTGGGTTCTCATTTGTCCCAATAATAGACTCGTACCCCGAGCAAAAAGCATAAAAAGCTTGCAAGAATTTAGACAGAAATATTTAGATCATGTTTGGGAAAAAAGTGACGGAAAAGAAAAAAGGGGAAAAGAAAGAAGGGGGAAAAATGATAGGTAAAATAAAAGAGTTTTCTCTAGTACTGTTTGAGAGCTAGGGTAAAGAAATTGTAGAGAATGTAATTTAAAAACAAATAAAATTACAATTTTGCACTTGCTTTTTATGCTTAAAAAAGATAGTTATGGGGCTAAAAGAGTAATTTAATCTGTATTATGGACCCCAAGAATCTTTTTCTACATTTTTTTATGCTCCTTAGGTTTCCCTTCAATGCCAAACAAGGGAAGGGAAGAATATTCTTCCAATTCCTTTCCCAGCTCTTTCTTTCCCTCCTTTTCTACCATTCCAAACACCCTATTAGAGTGTCTTTGGGGTCAGTTAGCAATATCATATGTCAAAAGTGTCAAAACTAGTACAGCCATACTCTCAACCCAACAATTAAAACATCTATAAATTTGAAGAACCAGTTACTAGCATGAAACATCTCGAAGATGTTGTAGAGGATTCTCCATGTCCTGGGAGGCTAGGATATATTCAATCAATGTATATCAACAAGAGAAGTGAAATGGTCATGCATGTAGCCTTGTGTTTTAGATACAAAAATTTTAAGCTTTGCAGCGTGATCAACATTGATACAAGAAGTAAACAGCATCAAATCGAAGTTTCAGCAAGAAAGGAAGTGAAAGTAAAGAAAGTGAAAACTGCACTGAACTAACCCATGAGAAAATATCATCTTCAGCTGAGCTTGAAGCTGGACTCATGGGAGTCTGGCTGCGAGCTGTCCACCGCTGCTCTACAGGAGTAGGTGCAGGTATATCTTCTTTCTTTATGAGCTGCTTCAGCTCTTCTATGTATTCAAGGTCTTTCATGCTTGGCTTGGAGAGGGTACCAGCAGGAAAACAAGTTTCTGATACCCACTGTTGCCCACCACAATCAATGCCAAGAATTTCATCACTCCACCCCACTCTGTATCCTTCTGACTTCCTCCAGAATTTAGCCTTGGCGCGATTAACCTTTCTGACATGGTGTTTGTTGAGAGGATCAAGAGCAAGCAGTTTATCTCTTAACTCTGTGAATGAAAGCTCATTTATGTTTGTTTCATTGTCATCCACAGTTTTAGCTTGTCATCCACAGTTTTAGCTGTAATTTCTCCAGTCCTGCAAGTAACTGAGGTACATAATTAACAGGTAGATATAGACAAACAGAAAAAAAAACAGATTGTTAACAAGTGGATTGATTGAACAAAAAATTATAACAATAAACAAAAATAGAATGGATGCCACAAATAAATGGAGTAGGGAAACCATTGAACAAAAAAATTTAAATAAGTGGCTCCCCAAAAGTCTAAAACAAGTTGTTAGCCAACCAAATCTTAAATTGCATCCGGATTTCATCCTTCAAAATTAATTTTTTTCTCCTCTCCTTTTGTTGCTCCCCAACACCCCTCTATTTTTTTCTCCTAGATAAAGTCTTTTGAATTTATTCTATCTTATATTTAGTGCAATTTTCGTACTTGTTTCAATAGAACATTAAACATTTTTAACACATCCTCTATGAGTTTTGTGCACTTATTGTGTTGCATATAGCTCATATGCTAAAAAGATAGGTTGAATTTGTTTACATTTCAAAGCAAACTATAGTTAGGAGAGGGAGAGAGAGAGAGAGAGAGAGACTATATTGAGACTAATGAAGGAAAACTGTATTTATATAATCTATAAGCCAAAACATAAAAGATATAGTACACAAGTAGGATAAAGCTAAAAGCAAGCAACTTTAAAAGTGATCTATTCTCTCCATCCCAAAAAAAATTTACATGTATGTTGATCCCTTTACTGCCTAATGGCTAACTGAAAAGGACTTCTCATGCCAAGCAAAGAACAGGAAAAATCAAAATTTAAAGGAAGGGCATAATAGAGTTCAGCTTCTGCTGACTTTTATATAGCCCAGAAGAAATACCATAACTACTTTCCTCTCCCCATTTGATCATAGTTAGCATGCTGATGCATCATACAACTAAAGTGCACTATTATCATCAGTTAGCTCAACTTATATCCCAATATAAAACATTGAATAAACAAGTATAAACGTATAACATGAAGCTATAAAAAGACTGGCATCTGTATATTTTGAGGGACTCCCTATAAAGGTCACGAACATGTTGTATAGCTTTGTCTTGACTATATTAGGATTTGAATTTGAGTGGACCCCTCAATTTCGAAACAGGGTTGCATGTCACAACCACAACATTGTCAGTGTTTGGGATATATAGGAATTTCACATGCTTATTCTCAGATAACAATTTCCTGCAAAAGAAAAAGAACATATATGTACATGAACTTTAACTCTAGAGAAACAAATAGAACCTCCATTATTAATTATTTTATTTCAACTATGCAATGTTTCTGCGTGTGTGTGTGAGAGAGAGAGAGAGAGATATTGCACTATATAAAAAGAACTATGAATAGATGGAAGCATATTGGATCAGTCAGCCAGACTTATCCTGAGATCTAGGTAATGATACATCACAACTATATGGCAGATAAAGGAAGCGAACAACTTATCACCAGTTGAAGCTGACTTAGAAGGATGGTCATATAGTCAAACAATAGAATTGAAAGATTTCCCAAGTTCCTAATACAAACTCTATTACGATCTAATAGATTATGATAGAAATTGAGAGTCCAAACCCATTTTTATGTTTTTTAAATTATTTATCTTTGGAGAAAACCTGCACAATCTCAAACTACATTCTTCTACTTTGATATGAAGTTTCAACCATCCATTTGATCCAATAAAATAAGCAAATAATTACTTGTGGTTTTTCTTGATCTCTTTCATGTTGGAGATGTATGTATGCTCCACAAGCTCTTGTCTCTCAACACATTGTAAGGTGACTTCAGCAACCACTCCAAGGCCTCCAAGACCACAGCAAGCCAAGTAAAATAGCTCGGGATCTTTCTCTTTTGAAATTTCTATTGTTCCTTTGGCGGGAGTGACCAGTTTCATGTTGATGACCTATTCATCAATTGGTGGCAATCTTGCACCAGTACCATGTGCACCAACCTAAAGAGAAGCCAGTACACAAATACATGAAATAGAAAATAACAAGCAAAAATGCATGCATTGGCACCAATTCATTCCTCAAAGTATTAATGCAATCAATTCCTAAATTTTACTTAAGTATTGAATTTAGGGAACAAAATCAAGTAAGCTCATTTACTCTTCAAAACAAAAATTACAAAGCTGATACAAAAACAACTAAAACAAACCTGAACAATGCCACCAATCTGTTGCTCTCTAATGGAGGCGGAATTCTGCAATGTAATGCCATACTCTTTCATGCCAATAACCAACTCCTGAACCTTAACCCCAGCTTGAACTGTCACCCTCTTCTTCTCCTTATCCACCTCCATAACCTTATCCATCAGAGCCAAGTTCAGCATTCCAGCGCGCGCCAACCCAATTCCGTTTGGAGACAACTCGGACCCTACAGGGCGGATTATCGCCCGTTTGTCACTGGATTCCTTCACCAACTCCTCCAGTTGTTTGAGATTCTCCGGCTGGTGGAAGGCTCAGGTCTGGACCTCGTGAGTCCCACTCCAATTGGAAACAGTGTGAAGGTCCTCCAGTAAGGGAGCATAACGGAAAATTTGGGCCTTCTTGTGCTTGGCGTTTTGTGGGAAAGGGAAGGAGTAATAGGTGGCGGCTCCATAAAAAAGGAGAAGCGCTGTGTAGCCGAGGTACTTCCGGAGCTCAGCATCTGAGGAAGAAGAAGAAGATTTTGTAGATGTTGAAAATGCAAGTACGGATTAAATGGATCTTTTAACGTGGCGGTGGTAGTCCTGGCGGCGGCGGCGAGAGCTTTAGAAGAGTGGTGGCGGAGAGATTGAAGGGATCGTCTGAGAGAGAGAGCTCTGAACATTGTTTAGCGCCAGCCAGAGTGAGTGTATTTATTGGGATTTAGAAATTTTTTTTTAAATATATTTAATTATTTATTATATAAATTAGAATTAATTACATTAACATCATATATTTTTTCATATTATACTAATATTTTCCTCTATTTTCAAAATTATATTAAAACACCCATACATTTTAATTCTGTTAAAATTTAAAATTCTTCTATTAAAAAATTTATTAAATCAATGTAAAAATCTATAATATTTCCACATGTTTGCCATATGATATAAACTCATTCTCTAACAACAACCACACTAACACCAAGAAAATATCAAAAGCACCATTCAAATTTATAACCTTTGCAATCACCCAAAAACAAAAGCAGTCCACAAACCATCAAACAAACCCACCATCACCACCATTATCAAAAAGTAAATGCAAATAAATAAATAAATAAATAAAATATTAGAATAAATAAAATAAAAAACTAAATCAAAGAGGAAAAACAATCCAATAATTGAAATCAAAGAGGACAGTGGAATTCAATTCCATTCCATTTTGGATTTTTCTGAAAAAATATATTGTCTAAAACCTTGAATCAGGACTATCAAAAAAACAACAAAGATTAGATTGAATACTATCCTAAACATTACAATCTCAAATCTAGAGAATAAACAAAAAAAAAAAGGATTTAACCTCTTGAAGTGTCACATCCCACACTATAGGGCTGTGACGGTTCTAAGGTACTGAAACTGCTATCGCAACTAATACTACGAAAAACTCCAGTTATAAGTCTAATCCATTTATGAAATTTCACTAATATATATATATATATATATATATATATGTATTGCGGAGAAACGGACAGAGTTTCCCCTATAATATTAACATTTACCTCCTGCACAGATAAACAAACACACTTTCAATAATACCCATACATGTCTCAACTCATTCTCCAAAACACAAATAATATTTCATTTAACATAACATATCATCCATATCATTCAACTAAGTTAATTAGCCAATACCATTCCTTTTCTCCATGTATAATTTGATGGAATATAAATCCATCTCAATGAATCCATACATACCACCAAGATATTCCTATATTCCATCCATGCTATAGCCACAGAAATTATAAAGAAAACGTACCGTGGTGCACCTATGCACACAACTACTATTCACACGAGGGTATACATAATTACAGTACAAAAATTAATGAGTACATGTATCAATAAATGGATCACAAAATATAGTGGATATCATATCATGGAGTGACTATCTAACTAAGAAGGGTCTATACATATGCGTCCTCGGCCGGAGCAAGAAGGAGAGATAGCCGAAGATACTGCACTCACTCAAACCCTGCAAAAATATTTAACAACGTGGGGTGAGTATAAATACTCAGTGGATAAATAAATATGAAGTGCAATAATAACTTAACCTGACAAATTGCCCATATTTGACGATTCTCCTGAAATTATTATAAATATTCTATAATGTATGACATAAGTATAAGATGAACAATTTAACATATTGGTAACACATGATAGGGCCCAATAGCAAATATATATATATATATATATATATATATATATACACACATAAGTATAAGATGAACAATTTAACATATTGGTAACACATGATAGGGCCCAATATACACATAAGTATAAGATGAACAATTTAACATATTGGTAACACATGATAGGGCCCAATAGCAAATATATATATATATATATATATATAT
>CANXYC011176907.1:0-20049 GCA_948193065.1 Aleurites moluccanus
GCCGTCTCTGTGTGTGTCTCTCAAAAACACCATACTCACCGATATCTTTTTTATTTTGTGGTTATATATTTTTTTATAGACTTATGGCGCGTCGATATATATATATATATATATATATATATATATATATATATATATATATCTTTATTTATCACTGAATTAAATAAATTTTTTTCAGAAAAATATTTTCTATGGAATAAACAGAGCCTTAGTCTTTATGAAAATAAAGAAATTATTTTTTTTTGGACGGAGCTAGTAAGATTATATATATGAAACATTAACAACCCATTTGAATCGAATGAATTCATAAAATTTTAAAAAATTTATTTTGAATTTTACATTTTAAAAAATTGTATTTGAAATATTTAAAAATATTTATTTTAATTCTGCAAATTTAATTTCATAAAATTAATATAAATAAGCCAAATTTCATTAAAATATCTGAAATTTATTAACAAATGAATTATATATTTATAATTCATTTGTTTACAATAATATAAAATTTTCCTTTTGGTAAATCTCTTATTTAAACAATAAAAATATAAATTTTATACAATATATAAAAATTGATCCATAATATTATTTTATCATTAAAAAAAATATTTTTCTTATTTAATTGAATTATACATATCTCTTTTCCTCTCTATATAATTTGATTCCATAATAAAGCTTCTTCTCCTAAATAATAATAGTAATATAACTTATGCCGTAAGTACTAAATTTGTCATATAACTTGTATCCAACGTTACCTATTCAAAGATATGCTGCTCAGTAAAACTAAGAAATTACATGGAAATCAAATACATCCTTCGCCACGCCTAACTTAAAATTAAAATTTGATTAATAAGACAAAAGCCCACCATGCTAAGAAAAATAATAATTAAACTTGTTAATATCTACAAAGTCAACTAATGATCAAGGCACTGTATATTGTTGAATTTTATGGTGGATTCATTGATTTGGAAAATAAGAAATATATGATTTATTAGAGTGTATATTTATACAATAACATGTTGTTAGGTCATCATCGTGATGTAAGTATGGGACAACATCCATTTTGATGTTACAAGCAATTCAATATTAATTTTGATTATTGCTCTATAACTAACTAAGGATAAAGGTAAAGAGGGGAAATATCACATATATGGTTTAGGGATTATTATTATCTTGTCGGCCATTATCATTAATACTAGAGGAGCGATAAAGACTTATTTAATTTAGTTATTTATAATAATTATTAATTATTTAATGTTATTGATATTTATTAATTGGTTATTAATAGTTAATATTTAATAATTAATTATTTTAAATATTTAATAAAATTATTATTAATTATTAATATATTTAATGATTATTAATGATAAATATTAATATTTATTTTTTTATTTAAATATTATTTTTAAAAAATAATTTAATTTTTTCACTTAAAATAATAATTTTTTAAAAAAAAATTATAAATTAAAATTTTTTAAATAATTTATTTTATTATTTAATAGCGAACCGTTGTTAGTAACTAAACGGATATGATACAGCTGTTAGAAATAAAAAAATTAACAGCCGCATAAATTTTTTTTATTAAATACCCACAAAGATTTTTTTATATTATATTTTCTTTATTGTCTTCATATAATTAAGACATATAGTTTAATTTAAAATTAATAAAAATAAAAAGATTAAAAATATATGAGAAGCATTAAGAATATTCTCTATATTATATTTTTTTATATTATTGAGATATGTGACATAATTTAAAATTAATAAAAATTAAATAGATTAAAAAAAATTCAATGGAGAAGCTGCATAATTAAAGTTGATAAAAGCTGAGATTTTAAGATATCACTAGTTTCACTCTTAAATTTATTGTGATTTATTTTTTATTTATATTATATTATAATATTTATTAATTTTTATAATTAATATTTATAATATATAATATTTTTTTTAAAGATACATAAGTATCATTAAAGTTATATGTATGTATATAATACTAGTCAAGTCACTGCATGCATTAAATAATGGGGTTGAAAATTTATATCACGATTGAGAATTGTATCCACTGCCACTATATTTGTTAAGGTCAACAGAGATTGAGTTCAACTTGAACATAATCTCCCATTTATTACTTCTTTTTTCTTTTTTTTTCTTCTAATTGCCTGAATAATTATCAATGGATCAATCTAAGCTTCCGATTACACTTAATTAATCAGACTCTACTAGAAAATAGAGATATCCAATTTAAATTCTTAATATTAATATAAAAATAATTTTTATTAGTACATCGAGATATAATTTAACTATAAATACTTATTTATCTATACAATAAATTTAAAATCGATTTCGTTCTCTCTAATACTCAAAATAATTTTTATTAACTAATATTATTAGAATTATATTTTATTTTATTTTTTACTATATATAAAAAAAATAGTAAAATCTTTAGTTTGTTGTATTATTTATATATTATAATAACTTGAATTTAAATGAAAATATCACTTTTAAGATTATCAATAAAATTTACTAAATTATAAAAAATAAAAATTTTGAAAAGTCTTAAATATTTATTATTTTTATTTTCTTAACAAATTAAATATTTTTTTAATTAATATTAAAGGTTAATTTGATTAATAAAAGAATTTATTCCTCTTTTCAAAATCAAATCATAAATGAAAATTTTTCTCATTTATAAATTATTAAATTTCCTTAGCAAAATGTGGATGGTATATGCCTTTAATTAATGACCATTAGTGAAATGCTAGTTCCTTCTTTTTATCCAAATTCTTCTCTTATTTTTCTCCATAAATATTACATATATAGATGATATCCCTTTATCCTTATCCATTTGCATCACCAACTGCAAATACTATGTCCCCCTCCCCCAATCTTCTTGTGATCTGAAACGGATGCATTTTTGGGCAAGAGTTTATCCTAATCCATTTGCATCACCAACTGCAAATACCTCCTTCCCATTTTCTTCTGATCAAAGACGGATGCCTCCCCTTAAATTTTGAATTTTTTTCTAAATTTTTGATAAATTATATTTTAGTCTATAAAATTCACATACTTAATATTTTAATCCTTATTTTTTGAAAAACATATTAATTAGTTCATATACTTTTATTCGTTCAATATAATTGATCATTTCATCTATTTTATCGTTAAAATTCTATAAAAATACTGAAATATCATTTATTTATACTTAAATTTTTCATTTTAATCATAATTAAATTTAAATTTTTTTACTATAATAATTTAGATGAAGTAAATTTTATAATTTAAATTTATGATTTTATTAAACTATAGTATTAATACTAATTTAATAATTTAACTACAAATTTTAAATTTCGCTAGAATAACAATAAAATTCTAATCAAAGAAAAAATTATTTTTCTACACAAAATTAAAGTTTTAGTTCCAATTTTCAAGCCAATAATATTAAAAATTTTATCATAAAATTCACAATTAGATTGATAGAAGATTTTAGATTAACACTTAGCAAATAAAAAAAATAATAAATTATGAAAAAATTATTTCTCAGACAATATAACTATATTTATTATTTTATTATTTTATTCTTTAATTTTTAATTTTATTTATATTTATTATATAAATAACGATATTAAATTTTATTAATATAAAATTATGTCCCTTTCTAAAATTTTTAGATTCCTCCATGCTTGTGATGCAAGATCCAAAAATGGAACTTCAAGAAATATTAAAATTTTTTATGTACACGTGTTACCATGATTAACTTTTACTAATCCATTAACTCGAAAATTAGGAAGCCATCAATAATTAAGGGAACAGCCCACGTAAAAAGTGGCTTATCTGCAACTACTTAATTAGACCTTTCTTGAGCAAATGCATTTTGGGTACATTTTGTTAATTACATTATCTTGATTTAATTGGACAGACCTAATCCTCTTTTCTTATATTTTAATTCACTGTTCCATTAATTAATGAAAAAATCTTGCTAGGAATCAAAAGCAAAGTTCTACCTTTCTTGGTTAAGCACTAATTAAGCTTTAGTTAATTAAGTCAAGCATGAACTTAATTGTCATTAGCTAACCCGAAATAAAAAATAAATAAAATAAATAAAAGAAAAAGTTGATGCTGCTGCTGATTTTTACCTTTCAATTGTATATAAGAGCTTTTATTCTTAGTTATTGACCATTCAATCTATGTCTGGGTTTATATTGGAATGTTTCTCCAACCCCATTAACTAATAGACTCTTGAAATTGCCAATTGAACCAATCTTCTGCCCTTTTCTAGTCAAACTCAGCTCTCTTTTTTTTTTTTTTTTTTTGGAAGATACGCATTAATATCCAAAATTAGGTTTGTGGACTTTTTAGGTTTACATATGTTGTGTTTTAATTCTTATTCTGATTTTATCTGTACCCTCCAAAAAAAAATTCAGATTTGATCTGAATAATGATCAAATATTCTAATTATCACAAACGGAGAAAAAAAAAATAATGATTATAACACTAACCCTTAAAGGAATAGTTTGGCAAATCGGGATGAAATAAATAAATTAATTCTGAGTAGATAGTAAAAATTTTTTTATATAAAAAATTAAATTTAAATGAGTTTTAAAAGTATGTAATTTTTTTGGTTAGGTTTGGACCACCACTTCATCCCTGACTGCAATGATATACAAATGACTATTTTAATATAAAAAAATTACTGGACAGTGTCCTAAAACTGTTTCTTTTATTTATTTATTTGAAAAAAGATATTATATATATTACAAATATTAATTATTATAAATAAAATCCAAATCTAAAGTGGATAGAAATCAAATTTGAAACCTTTCATAATATTAGTTCTAATGTTACCACTAGATAAATGTTTAATTATTAAATTACTGGCTTTACTGCCCTAAAATTTGAATCCCTCGCCAGAAACCCATTTAGTAAATAATAGTTTAAAATACAACACAAGTAGAGCCCATGATAGCCTTGGGCTTGGACCACCTTGGACTAGCTTAGACTTGAGCATGGATGATGTTATATGGATTTCATTTAATAGCTTAATTACACAAATGCCATTCACTCGCAAAGGTGGAAATCAAATAGATCAAATCGATGAAATTGAATCAAATTGATTAAATTAAATTAAAATTAATAATTTTATAATTAATTTAATTTAATTTGATTTGAAAAACAGAATAAATAAAAAATTCGATTTAGTTTGTAATTTAAACATTTTTCTTTGGTTTCAAACAGAATCAAATCAAAATTATATATATATATATTATTTTTAACTATTTTTATAATTAAATATATTTAATTTTATTTTATATACAACCATTTTTTTTAACTTAATATTAATTTAAAATTAAAAAAATGATTATTCATGAAAATTAACTAAAAATAGATAAAAAAAAAGTTTAATTTTTGAGAAAAAATATAAATTTTAGATGTGTTAATTAATGAAATAGATAAGTTTTTGGTGGTATAATATTGAACTATTTTTAAAAAAAAATTTATTACTAATATTTTATAGGTATTTTTTTTTAAATTTATAATAAAATAATAATAATTTATAAAAAAATATTTTGATTTAAAATTGATAATCTGAAAGTATTCAAACTGAAATCGATGATTTAATTATAATAATAATTTAATTTAATATAAAAAATTTTAAACTAAAAATATTAATTTAATATGATTATAATCTTTCAAATCGATTAAAAATCAGACCCATGCATTCTTACAATTAACAAAAAGAGTCCCCCATCTATCTGCATTTCAAAATATCTTGAACGAAGATTTAATTTGCATCTCGGAGCCACCAAGGCTCTAATTACCATAGTTTTCAAATATGATTCGACTTTTGAATCGTAGAATGTAAAGGTCATGAATGAAGAAGTTTAATTGGATTAAATCAGGAGTTAAATTAAAAATAATTAAATTAATAATAGATTTGTTTTTCACCTTCTCCAAACATGTTCAGAACAACAAAATAAAGGATTTAAGGGCTTTGTTTAATTATTATAATTGGGTCAAAAGAGTTTGAGTCACCTAGGACTCGAATCTCCAAAGTCCTTGGCGGCACCAATTCTGTAAAAAAATTATAATTGTCTCATTTTTTTTGTCTTTTCCACTACTGTTTTCTTTACAAATCTGTCAGTGCGTTGCATATATTGAACTTTTCTTTTTTTACTTTACAAATATTAGAACAATTCAGAGCATATTTAATTGGAGTAAGAATAACTATGGAAAAGGAAAATTTGCGGCATATCATCCTCATGTCTGTTCTGCCAAAGTCTCTTTCATTATATTCAGTCTTTTCAAGATAGTTCTTTTTATTGACTATTTAAATTATGTTTGACACATGTTGCCTCTCTTGATCATGAGAAGGAGCATTGTTTTTGTCAACGTTCAATTAGAAACCAAGATGCAACATTTTAGGTCTGATAATTTTAATAGTTCCAGATGATAAACTTGAGTTGAAGGGTGAAGCTCAGAAAAGGGCAATCACTTCTAATCTAGCAGCCAACTATTGCTTATGCGACTCTTAGATCTGTCCGTTTCTATGAAAAACTGGTAAAGAAGAAATCATAAATGAGAATCCTGTGTTCAGCCAATTTTTTCTTTCTTTCTTTTATTTTTTGCCTGCTAGAGAAAACAAAAATTTGCAGTAATGTTGAGTCAATGAGAGAAACAAAAGATGGTCTTATTCATGTTGTGAATCAAAAAAATATTTTCCATTATCATGAATCATATAAGACATTTTATTGCCGACATACATGTCATAATCAGAGGTTAAAAAGAAAATCCGGGGTTTATTTTCTTTATTCACTTGTTCAAGTGTAATTTCAGATTAATTGCCATGCAATTTCTCACCTTGGAATAAACTACAAGTTCCTTATCATTTGTGACTTTTATCTGCAGGCATATGATAAAAAAACATAATTAATACATAAGTAGGCCAAGATCATGACAATTTAATTTGTTGAACAATGAAGATTATCAGAAATATGAAGGTGGCAGAGCAATAAATACCCTTCAAATGATCAGAGAAGTAATCAGGAACTTTGATTTTTGCACTACCATTCTTGCGCAATTTATATATTAATCTTCTCCTTAAACTTTGAACTTGTATTTATATATGGCAAGCATAATCTTTAGAGTAGAGAAAGCAACAGGAATTAAAATTAATCCCCTCTTTCAGCATCCGGGAAAACTCCAAAAACCTAGCAGCATATGGAAGTGCAGGAGAGGCAAGTTTACGTGTTTAATTAGATTTTATTGACTAAAAGACAATGGGACAAGTACAAAACCAATTTTAAGGCATTGCATATTAATATCAAAAGTAGGTAACTTACCATGCAGCCAATCAAGTACTAGGTTACAGGTTCATTTATGGACAGATTCTGTTGTAAACATAAATCCAGCAATATAAAATACACCGGTGAGCCCAAAGTTTGCTTTATCCTACAGCAGCAAAGAATATAAGCAAGCCTTCTCATCTTGAAATAAACTACAGGGAATGATGATAACCATTTAAAATCATACTTGGATTTATTTCAATAAATAAAACTGCATGGAAATCCGTAGAAAATAAAAATAGGAATAGGAATAGAGAAATAGTATTTCTCTGAAAAAGAAAAACAAATCAGAAACCAACAATTATATGTAATATTTATAATTTGTTCCCATGATGTCTCCAAGATAATTCACTATCATCAGCAATACTAATTATAAATAATAGGAACAACTTCATAATATCTGCCTCTATCTGACATTGGCCAGAATGAACATGCCCAGCCTTATCCTCCCACCAGGTTTCAGGTTTCATCCAACAGATGAGGAGCTCATCAACCATTATCTGAAAAAGAAAGTCGCGTCTGGTTCAAATCCAGAGCTTTCAATGATAGCAAACATCAATATCTACGAGCTCAATCCATGGGAACTTCCTGGTGAGGCTCCAATCTTCTCATCTAACTTTCACACAACAGGTTATGTTTTTATCTAGTAGTATGTTTGAGCAATTGTATTTGTGTCTTTGAGTCGCGGCACTGAGTTCTGAATTTTCTAGCTCACAGTATATTTATATTTTAGTTCAAGGGATCTTGCTTAGTGTAAATGTTATTCTATTTCTTTTCATGATTCTTCAGCTTGTATGTCCAGACAAGGCCTTGTTTGGGGAGAATGAGTGGTTTTTCTTCAGTCCCAGGGAAAGGAAATATCCAAATGGTGCTCGCCCAAATAGAACAGCTTCATCTGGTTACTGGAAAGCCACAGGAACCGATAAACCAATACTCACCGCTAATGGATCACAGTGTCTTGGGGTGAAGAAAGCTCTTGTATTTTACAAAGGCCGAGCTCCAAAAGGCATAAAAACTAATTGGATGATGCTTGAGTACAGGCTTCTCAATGACACCCTTCAGCTGCACAAGCTAAGGGGATCAATGAGAGTAAGCTTTTATGTTGTTCTTTTAAGATAAAGATAAAGGGAAAACAAATACACTATCATAAGAAATACATATGGCTTGTTGATTACTAAGAACCTTATCTTATGGGTAGGACAAATGCTTTTTCTAAGTTAGATGAAACAAAATTCTTGTTTAGCTTTATTATGATATCAGTAAGGAAATTATCAGAAGGAAAGAATAAAATTTCAAACAAACTCAAATCAATAGATTCTAAAGGCCACATCAATTAAGCCTTTAGTTTTCATTCTTCATGATCATCCATTAGACATTAATTATGTAATCTTTATCCTTGCAACTGTCTTCTGTTTACATATAATATCCAAATTCCAAAGACCAGCAGGAATTGGCATGAAATCCTGGCAACATCTTATATTACTTGGGTAATGAATAAAAGTTCTATGGCCTAAACTAAAGGCCTAATTCAGAGAGGTTCTTAAAAAGGGCCAAGTCTGCTATTAGAAGTGAAAAAGAAAATCCTTATCCTCCCATTATTATGGGGACAAATAACAGTTATCATATATTATTCATGCCCTATAAATAAAATACAAATTAATTTTGTCTTTGTTCTGAAAGATGAATCCATGGACTACCATTTCTGCTATTCATCTTTAAAAATTTCCAATGTCTGACCACAAAAGAATTTTCTTAAAACCTAAAACCATAACTTTTTCAAAGGAACGAATGAATAATGCAAAAGTCGAATTTTGCTGCAAGACTTTAATAGACTGTATTTTAGCCTCTTATTCCTTGTTTGAGTCTGCAAGACATTAATATGCATTTTAGCCTCTTGTTCCTTCTTTCAGTTGGATGACTGGGTCTTATGCCGAGTTCGCCAGAAAAGCCACACCCTGAAAGGAAAAGAGGAAACTTATGACAGCAGCTGTGGAAGCTCTCCTCCAATTTCTCAAGGGTGCTTACAAGGTCAAGAAGCAATAAAAAGGAACAGAATACTTAAAGACCACGATTATGATTTTCAAGATTGTCTCAATCCTCTGGAAAGTGAAAAGGCATATGGACAAGTAGAACTCCAAGAAGGGTGTCCTGGAAACTCATTTTCAGCTGTGAATTCAGGATCTCAACCACCAACAATTTCCTCCCTAACAGAAGCACTTGAGTCCATCAAGAAGGTCCTCTCTGTCGGAGATTTCGAGGAGCTAGTGCCTGTACCACCAAAGAAGAGGCTGCATTTGTCCACTTCAAATGATGCAGAAAATGCAAGTATTTTTCAAGTTTCTTCTCCTACTATTTCTCCATCATCTCGGCAAAGCTTCTCAGGGTTCATTAGCTAAATTCATTATCAGCATTTCTTCATGCCGCATTGATGGTATTGTAACATAAGCTCATTTGCATCCATATGAAAAGAAGAAGAAGAAGAAGAATTCACACCATAATATTTTATTAAATTTATGTATAGAATCTCAACTGAACAAAATAAGGTTTCGTGAATAAACAAGTTTCAATATTGTAAATTAAAGAAGACATAAAATTGATTGTTATGCATAGTTACAGGACAAAATAAAAAGATTAAAAGGAGTATTTTTGTTGTTTCAAATGCTTCTCTGTCTCTAAAAACATGGGCAGAGACACCTTTACAATTTACTCTGAAGTTGATTGTCGGTCAAACAAATTGATCTGCACAAATGCATATGTTCTAGACAATCTGTTGCTAGAAAGGCCTAACTACTGTGAGCAAATTAAAGAACAAAAATAATACAAGATTAAAATCTTACCAATTCTTGTTCCTTGGTAAGAATTGAGCATTGAGCAATGGCAACCACTTAATAGAGCTAGAGCAAATCTATTTGCAGTCATGAGTGAAGTAGCTAGAATCCCATAATAGATATAAAATGTGATTTGAATCCACCACATGTTTCCATGTTGTGCGCAAGACACTACTTTGAAGCACATCTTGTGCAGGAAGAAAGACAGGGTGTTATGGAGGATGGATGCTGCAGTAGCCGATAAATGATCCACAGAGCGTTTCGATGGGACCTTTCATCGAGCAACTAATAGGCATTTCAATTCATAGGTTGGTGAAAGACACTCTTATACCTGTTCTCTGGCTCCCTTGAATCAAATTAATCATCATCATCATCAAAGAGTTGCATTAATGAATTTTTGGTAAAACCTTTTTATGCATGTTTTAGTTTTATTTTTCTAATTCTCAACAACTGCATACATTTTTTTTTATTTAACAATAATTATTATATCTCTCTTTATAAAATTTTTAATTTAAATTTTTTTAAACGATTCACATTTATTTAAATAAAAAATAAATTATTTTATTTAAAAAATACTTAAATTAAAAATTAAAAATAATATTTATATTTTATATTATTATACATATTTATAATAATAATTACTAATATTTTTATCAAACATAATAATAATAATAATTATTCATTAGCTAGCAACGATAACTGTTACAAACTGTACAAAACTAAATGAGACCTTGACACAATAAAACGATAAGATCCGCATAGCAAATGAATGTCATTTTGAATTATACGTGTTCAAGAAATGACCATACGTCCAATTTATGTGGTTTTAGGAGCCAATATTGCTTTGACTGGCCCATGAGCTGGCTCTGTAAGCCCATACAAATTACACAGTCTAATCCTATAATTTGGCTTAGGCAGAAATCATGATGTCAAAGCCACTTGGAATCTGTGTGAAATGTTTTTAATTAAATGAATTTCATATCTATCTTTAAAAAGAAATGATTACACAATAATTAAAATTTTCTTTTAATTATTTTTTTACATTCTTCAAAACTTCTTTTACAATAATGAAGGCTTAAACCTTTTTAAAAATCACAACAAACATTTTCGTGTTTTTTCTTGGGTCTTCATACTTTAGTCTTTTCAAATAAAATTAACATGAATAGACAAAAACGATGAGAAAAATTAATATTTTTTTAATACAAAAATTCCATGATATTAAAAAAATGTGGAAATAAATAGTATGGTGCAACAGTTTTAAATTTTTTAATAATCCGTTTTAATAAATATATGTTAGGCTAGAAATAAGTAGAATTTCAAAATAAAATTAACTCTTTTTTTATTCCACAATAATCATCTTAATTATAAAATATGCGATTATTAAAATTTTTTTGAGATTAATTAATATTTTTTCATATATAATGATCCAATATAATAAATCATCCATTATATTTTAAAAATATATTAATTCCGAATATTTTATTATACTAGTACACACTTTCGTTTAATTTTACTGTTAGTCAATTTTAAAATGGTCAATAAATGCTATAAAAAGACAAAAATATATTTATTATTTATTTTTAATTAATTATATTTTATTTTTGCTTTAAAAATTTTTTATGGTTAAAAAATTTATTTTTATATTTTTTAAAAATTTTAAAATAAAAAATAAATAAAAATATTTTTTATTTACAAAAATAATTTAAGAAGAAATTAAATTATGTCTTCTTAAAATTTTTAATACAAATAAAAAATTTATTTTCATATTTTTATTTTTTAAAAAATAAAATAAAAAATATTTTTATTTATTTTATTTTTAAAGTTGTTAGAAAATATAAAAATATATTTTTTAACTCTAAAAAAAATTTTTAAAGCAAAAATAAGATGTAATTAATTAAAAATAAATAATAAGAGTATTTATATTTTTTTACTGTCATTATTGATCATTTTAGAATTGATTAATAACAAAATTGAGCAGAAAGATTTAATAGTATATTGTGATAGTCATTATATTTTTGAAAAGTCAAAAAAATTAATATATTAAGTCATTTTACTCGAAAAAAATCATAATTAACTCATTTTTTTTATTTCTTAATTTTGTTAATTCATTTATTATTCTAATTTATTTATTATTTTAATATATCTTCATATTTTTTAATTATCTTTATATCTTTTAATTATTATATTTATTTTCAATACATTTTCAAATTAGAGTATTATTTAATGTTAAAATAAACTGTAATTTACATTAAAAAATAGATAATTAAATTAAAATTTATTAAAAAAATTAAATTATTTACAAATAATGATACAATTATCCAAATCTTACAGTATAACTATATATTTATACCGTAAGATTTGGACAATTACCAGTAATTAATTAAGCAGGTATAATTCCAAACCACAAACCCAGAAATTATTAGATAGACTATGAGCTTACTCATCAATATGGTTAGCACTTAGCATTAAGCACTCCCATTTACTTGGAACATCAAAATTGGAAAAAAAAAAAAAAAAAAAAGGTTGCCATGCCCAGCTGTGTTAGCTTTTTTTCCACGCTGTCGTTCTGTGTTGAGATCTGGAGAACTGCATAGACTACCCTAAAATGACCAAATCACCCTTTCCTTTATCTCCATTAAGGCAAATCTCAACTAAGCATATTATGGTAATTTCATTTCTCCAGATACATTCAGGGTCATCTCGATTTTTTTCAGCCTTCTTTTAATGCCGAAACGATCCCTCCTTTGTTCAGAGTTAAGGCCTTCTCGATTAAGCCCATTACAGTAATTTGACTTATCCATTGAGGCACTATAAAATTAATGGAACACGAGCAACGTGTTTCTCTCACTTTCCCTCTTCAATTTTAAACCAGAAACGTCGAAAGGAAAGGGAAGAAACCAAAAAGGTATAAGCTGAGAGCAATAAACAAAATCATCACAGATCATATAATCGGCGCCGCTAGCTGCATCGCCGATCGCCACTAATAGCAGTAACACCACCAGCAACAGGATGTTCAAAATCTTCAACAGAGGGAAGGATACAGAAAGCCATGCCTCACCGGAAGCCTCGACTTCTTTATACCCGTCAATATCGCACTCTTTGTCCGGGTCTCCGGTGACTGGACCGGCGAGACCAATCAGACTAGTGTATTGCGACGAGAATGGAAAGTTCCGGATGGATGCAGAAGCAGTTGCCACCCTTCAGCTAGTTAAGGAACCAATCGGTGTCGTTTCGGTTTGTGGCCGCGCTCGCCAGGGCAAAAGCTTCATTTTGAATCAGGTAATCTTTTGCTTATTGTCATCTGTTGGAAGGAACGCAGTGTAAATTGTTGTTTCCTCTTTGTATTTGGAACTTTAGGGTTTGTAATATAGAATTTAAAAGGGATGTGGTTAGTGGTTTTTCAATCTCGTTATTTTCAAGAGAAGATGCTGTGTTTTGCGGGTTTTGAAACTATTAGGTGCATCAATTCTGCCATTGAAACAGTAATGTGAAGAGAATTCGTGAAAAAAATTGCTTCGTTAGGTTTTTAACTCTAGGAGTGAAGTTTGTTAGGGTTGGAAGTGAAGAACGAACTAGTTCTAAAATTTACCAGCTGAGACAAGTGGAAATTTGTAGTTTTCTCTTGTTTTTTGAAATTGTACAAAGCACTTTTTCTCAAGGAGTGGTTTAATTTGGGGGTTCTAGCTTTTTTCCTTTTGTACTTGCAATTTTGAAGCAAGATAATGCTAAGGCAGTAAACTTCCATTCCATTTTCTATAGCGCACTTTTCCAACATCTTCGCAACTTCTGTTTTGATGTTATACATAGATATGGCCTGTTATATTTTATCAGCCAAATCATGTTCGCTTTTGGAAATTCTTTTTATTCCTTGCACTCAAAGGAGTGAATATGTGTTATTTGCTAAATAGTCTTCAAATAAACTTAATCAATAATTTCTTTTAAATATTCAAGATTAGCTGGCCATTGTTTTTGGGCAGTTTATCTAGAGAAGCACTTATGATGGATAAAATCTTGTTACCCATTCTAGTCATTTCTTTCTCTCCAGTAGTTCTGCTTCATGCAAAATTTGGTACTGAAACAGTAAAATTTATTTCTTGTGGTTACTTTAGTTTGGACAGTTTTCAAATTTAGAGGGCCTTTTGGCTATACTATATTATTTGTTGCTCAGAGTTATGATGATTATGTTTAACATTTGTTTGTTCACATGTATTTCTTGACTTTTGAGATTGTCATTTATAAATTCTTTTAACTAGGACCTGTACTTGGGTTATGTGCTGTAGCTTCTTGGGAGGAGCAGTGGTTTTCAAGTGGATTCATCTCACAAGCCGTGTACAAAAGGGCTTTGGTTGTGGAGTGCACCCTTAAAGAGAACAGCTCTTGATGGAACTGAGTACAATCTGTTACTATTAGATAGTGAAGGAATAGATGCTTATGATCAAACTGTAAGTTTCATTTCCTTTAATGAGAATTAACTGGTAATTATCTTCTTGGTTATTTGATTAATTCAAGATCTATAGGCTTACTCGTTCTCAATTTCATTTCTTGTAACATTTGCTGCTTAATTACAATCAGTACTGTGCATTTTTTTTTCATTTATCTTCTGAATATTGTGTAATTAGCTGTTACGTTTTGCAGGTATCTTATCTTAATTGACGTATCTTTTTTCTTTGGCAGGGGACATACAGCACTCAGATATTCTCCTTGGCTGTTCTCTTATCTAGTATGTTTATTTACAATCAGGTTAGAACACTTATGTCAATACCTCGACAACCCATCCTCCAAAAAAAAAGCCATCATTTTAACTACTACAACTATGTTCATAAAACATCTCACTGGCCTTCTTTTACTGTTTCTATTATTCACTCACCTATTTATTTACTTTTGTTTAGATGGGTGGCATAGATGAAGCTGCCCTTGATCGTCTCTCTCTTGTCACTCAAATGACCAAACATATTCGAGTGAGAGCTTCAGGAGGAAGGAGCTCAGCTTCTGAACTTGGGAGTTTCTCCCCTATATTTGTTTGGCTTCTAAGGGTATTGACTCTGAAATATTTTTTCTCATTTGGCATATTATTCGATTCTCCTTATATGTTTTGAAAACATGTGTTTTTTATGTCACAATTGCAATATTATGAAAATGCTTATATGGATGGCTTCTTGCAGGACTTCTATCTGGATTTAGTAGAGGATAATAGGAAAATAACACCCCGTGACTATCTAGAGCTTGCTTTAAGGCCAGTTCAAGGTAGTGGAAGAGATATAGCTGCCAAAAATGAGGTAATATGGGGCATTGATTTAAGTTCTTCTGGCAAGTAAATTGATATTTTTTTTTCCTCTAATGATCTTCTTGAGTAAATTTTTAAGTAGTTAGCACCTCATTTTCTTCAAGCAGCAAAAGTGAATTTGCCTAGGAACCGCTGTTTTGTCAAATGTGTCGATTGATATCAAGTTCTGAGTCTCTCTTACCTAGATTGGGAATGATAAATTTTCTGCATTCTGCTTTTTATTTTGTATTTTTTATTATGTTCGAGGTGCTAAGTATGCAACAAATATGATTTTACAGATTCGGGACTCCATTCGAGCTCTTTTTCCAGATAGAGAATGCTTCACCCTTGCGAGGCCTTTGAACGATGAAGAAGATCTTAAGCGACTAGATCAAATATCGGTTAGTAACACCTACAACTCTGGGTTTGTGTAAGATTTCTAACCAGTAATTGGTAGTAATCTTACAAGCACACACAAGGAGACACCATTACATTTCTTTTCCTAGTACCTTATATTTGTTAAGCCTTTTGCCTTTCATGCAGCTGGACAAATTAAGGCCAGTGTTTAAATCTGGACTGGATGCGTTGACGAGGTTTGTTTTCGAAAGAACAAGGCCCAAGCAAGTTGGGGCCACTGTTATGACAGGCCCAATTCTTGTTGGTGTAACAGAATCTTATTTGGAGGCTCTCAATAATGGTGCAGTGCCCACGATATCTTCTTCATGGCAGGTTGGCATCCTGTTTTGAAAAATTAATGAGGAAATATCTTTTACAATATGTTTCACCCATAGCGTAATTGGTTTCGGAATTTGTTCTTTTTTATTCATTCTATGAAGTTTGTTAAATCATCATTGGCTAAAGCTTTAATAGTAAGTTATATGCATTAATAATGTGGAGCCTTACATAAATGTCATGATCCCTTGGGTACTGGTCCATGAGGTTGAATTCATTATTGTATAAAAAATATTAAATCCAACAGTAGTTGGGCTTAAATGTAAATATTATAAAATGTAGAAATAACTGAGAGGCCCATATTTTTTTCTAAAGGCAAAAGGAGAAGTAAAAAAATAATTTCCAACCAGATCTATTTTTTTTTTTTTCATGGGTAGCCAGAAGAACAAGAAAGAGTTGGTAAAAAGGAAGATTCTTGTGATTACACATTTTAGATTATGATCCTGGATTAGTCCAGGGTTGAGATAGAAGATGCTTTTTCTTATCTTATTTTGGAATCTATTGATTTCTGAAATTTCAAATGTCTTATATGTCTCGTCTGCATGCAAACTGCTATTTGCATTTTGAGTTGTGAAGCTTCACCCCCTTGAATGCATCTTTTGATGAAGTGTCTTTCTGCATATTCTCTCTCTTAATAATATTATATATTAAACTTTTCTTTCCCATTTAACTCTGCAATGATTTTCCATGTTAGCATTAGGTTTATATATGTTATATACTTGTTTTGTTATATACAGACATAGCATTTTGTTTTCATAATAACTAGCATCTCTGGAAAAATTCATTGTGGTAGTTCCTATATATTATTGGATAGTAAAATTGCTGTCTTTTGTTTTTTTAGAGTGTTGAAGAAGCTGAGTGTCGAAAAGCATATGATACTGCTGTTGAGGTTTATACGTCATCTTTTGACAGTTCAAAGCCACCTGAGGAGGTAAGTGGAACTTTATCCTAATTATTTGATGATTTCCATCATTTTCTAATTTCAGTGATGGCAGGTTGCTCTGATGGAGGCACATGAAGAAACAGTTCAAAAGTCATTGGCTGCATTTAATGCTAGTGCTGTTGGGGTTGGTTCAGCAAGGAAAAAATATGAGGCACTTCTCCAGAAATTCTTCAAAAAGACATTTGAGGTATGTATATTTAGAATACTATCTTGATGCATTGGATAATTCAAAGCCTTGTTATTGTTATTGCATTTTCATCTTTTTCTTTTTGTGCTGCTCCACTACTCTTGTGCTTGAAATTCTTTCTAACTTGGAAAGTAATATTAAGGGGTGAGGCTATATTCCTGGCATCCGTATGCTTTGTGTTGAGCCTCAGATCAGTTTCATACAATTTTGTTTTTAGAATTATTTGATCCTGTAGTGGGAAAAGAAAAAAAAAAAAAAAGAGGAAACAACTTGTACTTCTATATAATTATCCTTTTTTTTTAAAAAAAAAAAAAAGAATAGGTGAAACTGAAGGTATATTCTTTTTTACTGAGTGACCTGTTTGGATTTTGAGATGCATTTTACATCACTGTTTATATGATATTGATTGACCATTGATGCAGGATTATAAGAGAAATGCATTTATGGAGGCTGACTTGAAAAGCTCAAATTTTATACAAAAAATGGAAAAGAGTCTCAGAGCAGCTTGTTATGCCAGTGATGCAAATGTGGATAGTGTTGTGAAGGTTAGCATTCATCGTGTAATTTTTCTTGTGCATTATAAGGGGCATCAATTTTATACTTGGTTTTTTTGTTCCCATGTTGATAACTGTTATTGGTAATTTGAGTTTGTTAGCTTCAAAAGATCCTGGAGCTAGGACTCTCTGATAATCCAATGGCATATTTGCCCAACTAGCCAGGCTTTGGTGATTGACCCATGCTTGAACTGTCATTATCACCTTTGTCTGTCATCCAATTTTTCAGTCAGGATTTAATACTTAAATTGCATTATTGCTGATAATTATGCATGAAATATATCATTGGTAAGAACCTGTGGCTTCAGAAAAACATCTATTTTATGAGGAATGAGGTGACATGTGTCTTCCTTAAAGCTGATTATTACTTAAGATTGTTCATTACACACTGAATGATATTCCAGAATGTTGTATGTCTTTTATGAAACTAGTTGTGATTCTACTTGTTTGTGAACTTGGGCAGGTTCTTGATGGGTTTTTAACTGAGTATTGTAGATCATGTCATGGACCAGGGAAATGGCAGAAATTGGCCGTTTTCCTGCAACAAAGGTTTGTTTGCCTCTCTCTGCTTCCCTTTCGGTTGTTTATGGGGTTTTTGTATATTGACTTTTGTTTGAGAAAGCAAAATATGAAATGTTTGCTCCTGTAATCTCTAGTTTGGAAGGTCCAATACGTGACCTTGCCAAGAGGCTTGTTGATCAAATTGGGTCTGAGAAAACTTCCCTCTTGTTGAAATGTCGTTCAATTGAGGATAAGATGGCAATGCTTAACAAGCAACTGGAAGCAAGTGAGAAACACAAGTCTGAATACATGAAACGTTATGATGAAGCTATCAATGACAAGAAGAAACTTGCCGATGACTATATGAAGCGCATATCTGATCTACAGAGTAGTCGCAGTTCACTGGATGAGAGGTGTTCTAGCTTAATGAAAGCATTGGAATCTGCTAAGCAAGAAGCCTCAGACTGGAAAAGAAAACACAGCCAGGTGTTATTGAAACAGAAAGCTGATGAAGACCAGGCCAATTCAGAAATTGGAATTCTCAACTCTCGAAGTAGTGCTGCAGAAGTAAGGCTGGCTGCTGCTCATGAACAAACTAGGTCAGCTCAAGAAGAGGCAGCAGAGTGGAAACGTAAGTATGACATTACTGTAAGAGAGACAAAAAATGCTCTAGAGAAGGCAGCAGTTGTGCAGGAACGAACAAGTAAAGAGATTCAATTGAGGGAAGATGCTCTGCGAGAAGAATTTTCTAGCCGTTTGGCTGAAAAGGTAATCTCTCTCTCACAAATACAAATGCCAACAAATTCTTTTTTTAGAGAAATTTCAACTCGTTCATGTGAGCAGGCAGACGGTTAAGATTTCTGTATCAATGAATGTGCAGGAGGAGGAAATAAAGGAGAAAAATGGGAAGATAGAGGATGCCGAGCAGTATTTGACAACCTTAAACTTGGAGTTAAAGGTTTGTTTCTTGGATCATTACGTTATGGAGACAGACTATTACCTCTCCCTTGTGGACTTTTCTCTGTTCCTCTCATTCTCTGCTTCACACATGCACACACACAGTTAGTTATATCAAAATATGAAACATTTGTCACTTTGAACAAAATATTAGATGATATTGATAATGATTTGCAGGCTGCTGAGTCAAAAATTAGGAGTTACGATTCTGAAATATCATCCATGAAGCTTGATATCAAAGAGTTGGGTGAGAAATTGGAGTCTGCGAATGCTAGGGCCCAATCATATGAGAGAGAAGCTAGGATGCTGGAGCAAGAGAAGATCCATCTGGAGCAGAAGTACCGATCCGAGTTTGACAGGTTTGCAGAAGTCCAGGATAGGTGTAATCGTGCTGAAAAGGAATCTAAGAGGGCTACTGAATTGGCTGATAAAGCGCGTGCTGATGCGGCATCTGCTCAAAAGGAAAAAAGCGAGCTTCAGAAATTGGCGATGGAAAGATTAGCCCAAATTGAGAGGGCTCAGAGGCATATCGAAAATTTGGAAAGAGAGAAAATTGATTTGGCAGATGCAGTGGATAGAATGCGTGGATCAGAGATAGATGCTCTCTCAAAAGTTTCACTTTTAGAGGCAAGAGTTGAAGAAAGGGAGAAAGAAATAGAGTTACTACTGAAATCAAATAACGAGGAGAGGGCTAGTAATGTTAAAGCCCTTCAGGAGCTTCTGGATGATGAGCGTAAAGCCCATAGTGCT
>CANXYC011176971.1:0-10945 GCA_948193065.1 Aleurites moluccanus
ATATATATATATATATATATATATATATAGTTCAGTTACACAAATAAGTTTCATTATGAACTTGGTCCAAAAAGAAATTACCAAGCCATTTTCTAACATACAAGTGGTTACTCATAGGAAGTAAGAAAAAATTTATCGAATAGGCTATTAAACATGTAATTCATATCATGGAGAATATATGTGGAGATTTAACAATATATCTCATAAAGAGTAACATGCATAAGCATTTTTCATACTTACCTCAAAGTAATTATCCTCAATAACCCACTCAAACACTTAAGTAAGAAGTAGTCCTTCCTATTCTCTTGAATTCTCCTCTCCTAAACCAAAATCTCCAAATCCAAAATTAGGGTTTTGCCCAAACATGCTCATTCAAGATAATTCCTTATGATTCTAAACATCTTTAAAAGTCTAAACATGATTTCTAACATCAATTTAATCATCTATTAGAAGAATATAAATGATTGGGATTCACTCAAAAATCCTAAATCCATGAATCTTGTATATAATCCATAATAAATGCCTTTTAATACCCATAAAAAACTTATATTCATCTATTTTAGCCATAGATTAACTTAACTTGAATTTAGAAATGAGTTTGGAGTAAATTCCTTGAAACCCTAGAAATTGAGATTCTTGATAAATTTGAAATCTTAATGTTCTTAGATGTTTGCTTCTTGAATCTTATGTTATTTGAGATGTAATAAATGTTTAAGAAAAGAATTTAATGAGTGAGGGGGTAGTTGAAGAGTATTTATGAAGAAAGAGAGAAGGAAAGACGAAATAGAAGAGATGGAAATGAAGAAATGAGGTTCGGGAATATATAGGCCTGAGTCTTCACGCCCGTGAAGAGAGGCGTCACGGCCGTGAAGGCCACTGTTTATGCTTGAAAATCAAAATCATTTTCACGTTCGTGATAGGGTTTTTCATGCCCGTGAAGGTAAATTTAAGAAAACTTGAAAATCAAACAGAAAATTTTCTCATGATGATGAAAGGTTCTCACACCCATAAAGAGAATATTAAGTGGGAATCTCTCATGTTTCTCCATTCTAACTTTTCCAAACTCAACACACTCAAGCATAAACATGTCTATCACCTCAAATTAAATCATAACTCATCATGTATTATCATAAATCCATTCTAAGAGTAATCTATACTCAACATACATTCTAGAGCATCTATTATAGACACATACACATATGAAATCTTCTAACATGCATCAAACAAAGCACAAGTAAATATAATGCACGCATTCTCAACCATGCAATTCAAGTATCAGGTATTACACTGATGGTATTTATCCACTACCCCATCGGAAGGTAGCTCTGTCATACACATAAAAGAAGCAATAGAAATCTAATATGATGGAAAATAAACTGTCAAATATTAGGAAATCAATACCAATCAATCAAGTAGTCATTGAGCTCGTCATAATTCCATTGAACAAGTAATGAAATAATAAACAAGTAAACATGTAATTATAGCAAATGGGGTAATGATCAATTAACAATAGATCAAAATAGGGTTTAAGTATTAGAAATGTCATTGTAGTAAATCTACACTGGTGAAATGGGTACTCATTTACGCTAGTGAAGTTGATATTCATTTGCATTGGCGAAATCGATACTCATTGGTGCCAAGCTTAAAGTTCACTTAGGTATTTTATCAAACATATGGTGGGCATAATTTTAAAGGCATATTGGTAGGGTTTATAGATAGTTTCAACAAAACCAAGTCAACACATATCAAGTTCACGATGCAAAGAATATTATAGCCAATCCAACTCAATCAAAAATCAAGTAAAATAAGCTAGAAAATAGCTTTAAAAATTGACAAAAATTCAAAAGGGATACCACTACATGGTTCGGCCAAGCATAGAATTTCTTGAAGGAAATTTACATAATTCAAATTATGGTGATTTTAAGGCATAATAACATATTTACAACTCACCTAAAAACTTGGTTGCACCAAAAATTTCTTAGAAGCTTCAATTCCTATAATTGGCATATATGTTCTCCTTCATCATTTTCACCAACCTTTTTTTCCTTTTGACTCTACATGGCAAAAATTTAGGTGTTTTAGATTATATTTGATATAAGAAATCGTATTCTACACTTGTTTTGAATTAAACACATCTATTTAGAAAAGTGACATTTGACATTAACCCTAGTTTAATGAAATTTCTTTCCATCATCATACATATATGTAAATTTGCTAATATTTTCAATTCTAATCATCATATAAATCATATTTATTGAAAAGAAAGTATAAGAAGTTGAATTACCTTATGTTGGAACAAAACCCTAATTTTTCCTCTTTGAAGATTTTGATTTTCCTTTAGAATTTTTGTTGAAATTTTTGATAGCTATTAGGTATTTAGGCTTAGAATTATATATAGGTTTAGTTTGATTTTAGGTTGAAAAAAGAATTGGTGTGTGAAATTTGGTGGAAGGAAGAAGAAATGGAGGAAGGGGAGGAAATGGAGGTTTCGGCCAAACATGTAGTTGGAAAGAGAAATGGGTCAAAAAATTTCTATTTAGGGATTTTATAGCTATTTTAACATTTTTAAGTATTTTCACAAAAGTCCTTTAAGTTTTGGTATTTATAAATTGATCCCTCAACTTTTCATATTTATACTTTTTCTCCACTTTCACTTTTAACATTAATAGTTTTCATAATTCCTGTTTCAATTTCAATTGGAATTCCATTAGTGTTTCTATGTAATTCTATTTTTAATATGAGTTTTAGGGTCTTAATTTATAGTTTTAGGAATCAAATTATTCATTTATAGCTTATTTATCTAATTAAAAATCATATACTAAATAATACTATTTTAGGGTCCTATAAATAAATATGAAAAGTTTTAGGTTGTTGCAATAACCAAGGACATTAATGTATTTTCATAACTTGCTGAGTTGAAAACTCACTCTTTTTCTTTATGTGGTTTTCAAGTACAAGTGAGCGAGTTGATAGGATTGATATAGTTTATTGAGTCCTTCTTCCTTCATAAGAAATTTGAATGTATAAATTTTAATTCATTTTGTATTGTATATTGTATCTTAATTTTTAATTTCTTAGTAGCTCCGCAAATTGGAATATTATAGATATATAATTGATCTTAAAGTAATTTTTTTATTTTTTCTTATCTAAATAATGGTTTGCAGTTGACTTTTGACAAATAAAAATATAATTAATAGTATTATGATTAAATCTTTGTATAAAATATTGTTAGAATAGATATTGGGCATTATTGATCAAGGTTGATATTGGGTTCTATATTTTGGTGACCTCAAGTCTATCTATTTTACAGCATCCTCACATACTTGAAGTTGGGTGTCACATTTATATTGATTATGCCACTGTCCCAATGCATAACAAGCCCAACCCAATTCTTGATTATTCTTGCTAATTAAGGCGTATAGACAGCCTTGGATGAACTAATTAAGTTGAGGCAATTTTTTGTTCTATTAAAAAAAAAAAAGTGGCTTTATGAATTTTCCAATTATTAAAACCCTTGAGATTTTGTGATATTAAATGTAAATGAAATGGTCTCTTTAACTTGTTAATCTCATTACATTTGCCTTTATATTACATATGATTAATACCACATTTTTTTTAAAAGTATAATAATATTATTGTCCTTCACTTTCAAATGAAATAACAATATTTTAGTTTCTGATCTTTTAACTTTTTAGAGACTAAAAAGTTGTTTTATATAAAAACTTAAAGACAAATATTAAAGAATGTAAATGTCAATACCCCTAAATTTCAAAAGGATTTTAGTATTTTATTCAGAATTAATTTAGCTAGTATATCTGTTATTTAATTTGTTGATTAGAGTTTGAATTACATATGGGTTTATATTATAAAAAATATATATTTTTATAAAAAAATTTAATTCCTAATATATATATTAACATTACGTTTTTAATTAAATTATAGAAACTTAAAATCTTATTTAAAAATTAATTTGCTAAAACATCTTTCATAATAAACAAAAAGTTGGTTGGTACCAAATAATGAGAAAATGACTAAGGAACTCCCTTGAATAGATGAGACAATATTTGTGCTTGTGTATATATATAAAATATAACTACATAAAGTGAGAATTTCACGAGTAGTAATCCAAATTGAAATGCCACCGACAATTGATAAACCCACTCCATGATCAAACAAACATTTTTGTATTATTAGTAATCTAACCACTGAAGTTTATATGCTACCTAATTCTTTGTTATTCAATGAATGATATCTATTCACCTAAACCTAATCCTTAGTTAAAATTAATATACATGTAAAGTCGGTCTTAATAGTCAAGGAACAAATTCTTCCCTTCTACCCATTTAACTCCTCAAATGGAAGCTGTAACTGGTCAGCTTGATTGTTTTCGGATAATTAGCGCCAATGATGACTTAACTGTTACTATTTTTCTATTGTGATCATTGATAAAAAAATAAAAAAAAAAATATCGATTAATTATTATATTTTAAAAATTATTTTATTTTATAATATCTTATCATATTTTTTATTAGATCGAAACACGTGATAGTCACGTTAGTATAATATTTTTTTTATTTTGATCATTAAACTTTCATTTTTTTTTATTTTGACCACTAAATTTTTTATTTTTTACTTAAAAATTTATATCTTTAATTAAACTATTTTCAAAAAACAACAAAACACTCATTTAATTTAAAAATAAAAAATAAAAAATATATTATTATTAATATTAACTCAAGCATAACTAAAACTATATGAATTAAAACACATATAGAATTAATAAAAATATACTTGCCTATATAAAAACATCTATAATCAGGATCCAAATTACAAAGCAAATTAATTAATCAGATTTAAAATATCATCATATCTTAGATTAATTTACAAAACTGTAATTGAATTGCTTTCATATTAGAGGACAAAATTGAATCTCCTCCGTTTTCTCATAACAAATAAGTTAAAAAAAAAAAAAAAAGAAGAAGAAGAAAATATTGTGTTCTCGTCAAACTCTTAAGGCAACGGCGAAAGTAGCCACAGAGGCGGCAGATGAGGTAGCGCCACAGAGAAAAGAGAGGAATCTAACATTGCAGGCTCTTGGTCATCCAGAATCAGATTCTCAGGCACTCTAAATGCATAGTGTGCACACACGATAGCCAATCCAACCATCAAAGCAAAGATCAAAAGCAAGTCAACACTAGTCAAAAATACAATAATAATAATCAACACGACCAAAATACCTAGGATTTTACGATCTGAAAAAGGTCGCTCGAAAATAACAAGAAGTTGATCCGACGGTTAAAATAGATAAAGAAAGATCCATGCGCCGAAGATGCCAATGAGAACGAGGAGAGCAAAAAGGGTGAGACAAGAGAGCACGAGAGGTTATTGTGGCAGTGAAGGTTGGAATTATGATTGAGACTAAGAATCATGATTGTGTGGGTTTGATATGGACAAGTATATGCAAGATATTTATTGATCATGTGTATTTTAATCCATATAATTTTAGTTGTGATTGAATTACAATTTATATTTTTTTTTAAAAAAAATTAAATTATTTTTTTGTTGTATTTTGAAAATGGTTTAATAAAAAATATAAATTATTAAGAAAAAAATAGAAAGTTAAGTGGTCAAAATAGAAAAATAGTGAAAGTTTAGTAATCCAAAAAAAAAAACGTACTATGCTGATGTGTCCATCCAATTCAGCGTACTATGCTGATGTAGTAGCCACGTTGTTACACCCCGACTCCAGTGGTACGACAATTTGAGGGTAAGGGCAGGCATAAGGCCACCATAAACCCGTAGAACATTCATATCCTGAATCTCATTTATACTACACATTCATGTCAAATATAGATATTATTTAAAAAAATAATTTTTATGATTCATGTAATCGTAATTCAGATTTTTATATTTATCATTTTATAATTACCTCTTGTTCCTTACTGATAAAGATATACATCCCACATCACTAAGGAACAAGGCAGCCCAAAATGTAACAGTTCATACATCAAAATAATGTCATCCTCAATAACTAACTACAGAGCTCTAGAGTATACTCCCAATACATACAATACTATAATACAATTCAATGAATATACATATCAAAATAATTACAATGGAGACTTCTTGGAGGAATGAATCAAGAAGCTCGGTCTTCTATATTAGCTCCCTCACGAACTACATTATCACCTGAAATCCACAAAAGATGAGTGAGCCTTCAACTCAGTAAGATATGAATATGCAATATAAAAGAAATAAATAAATAAATATATATATATATATATATATATATATATATATATCAATCCAAAGGAAAGGTCAATCCAAAGAACATGGGTCAGAAATTGTCATATGATTATGCTTACAAGAATAGAAGTGCTCACAATCAAATGGCACTGTCAAATCACATGATAGAACTACAGAGTGCATCAGTAGCCTTGCTACCTATCACAACAGAGCGCATCGGTAGTCCTTGCTACCTTATCGCAAATGCATGCTTAGCCAGGCATACGCCTAGAGCTTATAGTCCCCTCTAGGTGGAACACTGATAAAAATCCTATCAGCTAGGTTTCTAAAGTGCACAATGGACCAATGAATTTACTCTCATTAGGAAGAGCATTCTATCTATAGGGTCATATGATTGCAATCTCACAAGAAATCAAATTGGTCACAAGACCATCAATATATAATATAAAATTCAGTCGAGATAACAAATGGGTTTCATACGAACTTGGTCCAAGGAAAAATGACCAAGTCATTTACAAAATAAATATAGTAATCACATGAAACAATTAACATCCGTTTGAGAGTATCATGGGAATTTCATTTAATAGTTCAATAATATAATGTCATATAATATGTGAATCTTATTGGTGAACATTAAGAAGGCTTGGACATATCGTTTCAAGGAAAGCAATAAGCATATGTAATTGCAATGTTCATACTTACCTCAAAAATTAATTTTATCCTTGTATATTTTCCTCAGTTACTGGTACAGCCAATAATTCTCCTTTAATTTCTTGAATCCTCTTTTCCTATGACATTTTCCCAAATGCTTAAAATTAGGGTTTCTTCAATTAATAATACATAATATGATTCTTTATAATTTTAACCATCTTACAACCTCCATTATTGTTTCCTAACATCAATTTAATTAATCCCTTAAGAAAATCTGAAGTCTAAGAATTTGCTTACTATTCATATCACTATACATTAAGTTTCATAAATTCTGATTTCTTGAATATTAATTAAAATTATTAGTCTTAATACTTATGATAGAGTCTATACACTCATATAGATCTATTCTATTTATCAAAATTTCTTAATCTAAAGAGAAAATGAAATTTGAAGAAAATTACCTTATTTTCCCCAAAAACTAAATTTTTGAAAAATCTGATTGGAGAATGATGATCAAAGCCTTAAATGCGCTATTTTACTGATCCAATATATTAATTTTAAGCATTAATATACTAAAAACAAATGGGATAGATTTGAGAAATATAGGAGAAGAAATGAGAAAGAACGAAGAAAGAGAAGAAGAAAATATCGTGAAAATAGCTACTGCATCTCCTATTAAATAGACTACTGCCTCTCAGCTTCCCACTTCGCCAGACCTACCTCACATATTTCTATTTCGCATGTCCACTTCGCATATGCCACCTCGCCTATTCCTTCCTCGCATATGCCACCTTGGCAATGCCTCTTCGCCAAACTCACCTCGCCTATTCCCTCTTTGCATATGTCACCTCGGTAATGCCTCTTCGCCAAATTCGCCTCGCCTATTCCCTCTTCACATATGCCACCTCGGCAATGCCTCTTCGCCAAACTTTTCTCGTCTATTCCCTCTTCGTATATGCCACCTCGGCAATGCCTCTTCGCCAAAATTGCCTCACCTTTTCCCTCTTCACATATGCCACCTCGGCAATGCCTCTTCGCCAAACTCGCCTCGCCTATTCCCTCTTCGCATATGCCACCTCGACAATGCCTCTTTGCCAAACTCGCCTCACCTATTCCCTCTTCGCATATCTCTTCTTCGCCTATTTTGGCGAGTTGGAATCCTGTCTCGCCAGCCATCTTACCACTTCATACTGAAATGGCTCGCGAGCGAGACAAAGAGGGCCAAACGTCCTGATTATTTTTTCCAGTTAACTTAGATACACAGGGCCAAAATTTCAAGTTTACCCCTCCAGCTCGATCAGTCTCTTACCATTATTGAAATTGAGGAATCTCCTCGCACTACTTATTCTACCGAGCTGAAAACCTTCTTTGTCACTCCGCACTGAACTAGCTCGCAATTGAGCTACAGACATCCAAATTCCTTAATTCTTTTTATCACATAAAATAGACACTCAGATGTCCATCATAACCAAAAATTTAAATCAAAAGGAAATCAACAAAATTTATGGTGAATTTCTAACTTTACCCAGACTTTATTTCCCAAAATCATTCGAATATGTCTGATTAATTCCAATCTCAACTGAGCTATACTTATCCAATTTCTTTGAAATTTTACAATCAACAATATAACACATAAAGGAACATTTCTTATGTTTACACTTTTGGCTCATTCAGCTTCAAACATTCTCAGATTTCTTATAGAAAATCGTGAACCATACAGGTTCTGGTCGAGGAGGCATATCTCCTCACACACATAAAATTTCACAAAACCCTTTTACAGACCTAAAGATAAGATATAAATCTACAACTTTTATGTTTTATGATTTTCCAAATTATTCCTTTAAATTCATAAAATCTGCCTCACAAAATCCTTCCTGAATACAGATTCTGAATTTCTCAAAACATTAATTTATCCACGTTTAATTCAACAACATACAATAATATATATATATATATAAAATATGGTAGGTATTACATTCTTCCCCCCTTAAATAAATTCATCCCCAAATTTAAAGAACTTACCTTAATCTTGAAATAAATAGGGATACTTGGCTCACATAGACTGCTCACTCTCCCAAGTACACTCTTCCATAGCTTGATTTCTCCATAGTACCTTAACCATTGATATATCTTTATTTCTTAGCCTCTTGTTCATTCGGTCCACAATGGTAATTGGAACCTCTTCATATGTCAAATCTGGTTGAAGGTCCACCGCTGGGACTTCCAGCACATGAGAAGAGTCTGCCACATATTTTCGAAGCATAGACACATAGAATACTGGATGCACATTATCCATACTAGGTGGTAAAGCCAACTTGTATGAAACCTCTCCAACCTTGGTCAAAATTTCAAAGGGTCCAATAAATCGTAGAGACAGCTTGCCTCTCTTGCCAAACCATAGGACTCCTTTCATTGGTGAGATATTTAAGAATACTAGATCTCCAATGGAAAACTGAAGATCTTTTCTCTTTGGATCAGCATAACTCTTTTGGCGGCTGAAAGCTGTCTTTAATCTCTCCCGGATCAATGGAATCTTTTCCGATGTATATTTTATCAATTCTGGTCCCTCGATATGCCTTCCTCCAACCTCATCCCAACACAAAGGAGATCTACATTTCCTGCCATATAATGCTTCGTAAGGAGGTATCTGAATCGTAGAATGGTAGCTGTTGTTGTAGGCAAACTCTATCAATGGCAAGTGCTTATCCCAATTCCCTCCAAAGTCTGGAGTACACATCCTTAACATGTCTTCTAGAGTTTGAATGGTCCTCTCCGATTGTCCATCTGTTTGCGGATGAAATGTTGTACTGAAATCAAGCTGTGTACCTAAGCACTCTTGTAATTTCCGCCAAAATCTCGAGGTGAACTGAGTAACTCTATCTGAGATGATCGAAACTGGAACTCCATGCAGCCTGACAATTTCATCGACATAAATTTGTGCATATTGCGTAGTCATATAGGTCGTCTTGACCGGCAAGAAATGAGCCGACTTCGTTAATCTATCAACAATAACCCATATTGAATCATGGCCTCTTAAAGTCCTTGGCAATCCAACCATAAAATCCATAGTCACCCTCTCTCATTTCCATTTTGGCAGTGGCAACTCTTGAGTAATCCAGAAGGTTTCTGATGCTCGAATTTAACTTGCTGACAAATTAGACATTTAGCTACATACTCTGCAACGTCTCTCTTCATTCCACTCCACCAATAAGAACTCTTGATGTCGTGGTACATCTTTGTTGCTCCTGGATGACACTATAGTTAGAATGGTGAGCTTCCTTGAGAATCACTTCTTTCAGTCCATCCACAGCTGGAACACATAATCTATTGCCTAGTCTCAATACACCATCAACTATGGTGAAGCTAGAAGCTCTATCTGTCCCCACCTCATTCTTTAGCTTTACCAATTGAGAGTCTTTATCTTGTGCTTCTCTTATCTGGTCAATAAGAACCGGCTTGACTTGGAAGTGAGCTAAAAGCACTCCTGAATCTGACAGATTCAAACTAATTCCCATCTCATGTAAATTCTGCACTTCTCTCACTATAGATCTCCTACTAACTTGGATATGGGATAAACTCCCCAAGGACTTCCTACTCAATGCATCCGCCACTATATTCGCTTTTCCTGGATGATATAATATTTCACAGTCATAATCCTTAAGCAATTCAACCCACCTTCTTTGCCTAAGGTTAAGATCTTTCTGTTGAAATATATATTTCAAACTCTTATGATCTATGAAGATTTCACACTTCTCTCCTGTCACAGCCCAACTTGGGAGCCATGACGGTCCTAGGGTACGGGTGATGCATAAGCGACCAGTACCACGTAGAACCCAAATGACAACCTAAATGACATGCAACAATCAAACATAACCCAATTAATTATGAAAATGCTGAAGAAAATTCGATAGCACCTCCTCTAAAATTGGACTATGCCTAAGAAATCAAAACACACAAATAGCACTTCTATAATATTTCATCTCATCTCAGACACCAGGATCCCTCTGGATCTCCAAACAATCTCAATATCTCCATCAATATATATATA
>CANXYC011177147.1:0-29947 GCA_948193065.1 Aleurites moluccanus
TTTTATACCCATTAAATTTAAGTTTTCATACTCAAACCCTAACCCCAAAATCTATCAAATCCCTAACCCCCAAACTTCACAACTAAGATATAGCCAAAACATAGATATAGCCCGTAAACTCCACAACTAAGAAAAAAAAATAGTAATTTTTTACTTCCCTTTCTGCAACCCCATGCAAACCCACCCATTTTTGGATAACAATTCAAAACACAAATCATCAACTCGTCCTTCAACATACAAAAAGATTAAATCAACAATGCACAATTAAACACATACCTCATTTGCTATTTCTAACCAGTGTTCTCTTCGAAAATACAGAATGGGTAGACGAAAAATAATGGGTAACGTAACTTCTTCTCGAAAATAATGGTTCATTTGAAGATTTTTATCAAAAAAATTTCTGTTCTTGAAGATTTTAAATTCTAGAAGTTATAATTTGATATTGGAATAATGGGAAGCAGTTGAGAGCGAAGAAGATGAGAGGGACAGATCGTTGAACTGATTTTCACTCTTTAGATTTTGTATATAAGTAAGGGTAGTGACGTCTTTTCACATATTGTAATGGGTGGATTTGACGGAAGAACCTCATATTGTAACGGAATCAAAATACAGGGACTTTATAATATAATTTTAAAAATATAAAGACTTTTTAGTATAATATGATAAAATGGAGGGATTTTATAGTAATTATTCTTTATTTATAATTGTTATTAACTTAGGGTTGACCGCTGACGGCCAATGACAACTAAACTAAACAATTATAAACTATAATTGATTTTATTTATTAATTAAAAAATAATAAAAAAAATATCCTCATAGATCACCAAAATTTCTCCCTAAGCATTGTACAGAGAGTTTTTGAAAAACAAGAATACGTCAGTAACACTTTCTGAACCATAGACCGAGCTGAAATTAGGCAAGGGGACACGTGCCCTTGAATTTTGAAAAAAAAAATAGTTTGTTTTTAATTTGTTTGGTAAATTTTTATTTTGATCATACAGTTTCACCTAATTAAAAATTATCTCTATTTTTTAAAAACTTATTAGTTAATTTATATATTTTAATTTCATTAATATAATTAATAATTTTGTTTATTTTATTATTAAAATTTAATAAAAATATTAAAATATTTTTTATTTATATTAAAATTTTTTATCTCAATTAAAATCAAATTTTAATTATTTTTTAATGTTAAATTTATTGTAAACGTATAAATTTACCTATAATTAATTTAAGGTTTAGCAAAATAGTTCAACAGAATTTGATATTTAATCTGTTAAATACTATAATTAGTTTACAAGTTTTATATAATGGGTTAAGATGTTCATGATAGAATGTGATATTCAGATTAATATTTAATAAATAAAAAATAATAATAAATTTTAAAATAATTATTTTTTAAACAGAATATATTATTCATCCTTTTATTATTCCTACTTCCATCCCTATTATGTACTACCTCATCATAAAAGTACGAGTTCTTATGATCCAACAAAACTTCAAAGGAATATTAATCTATTTTTGAAAAAACAGAATTAAGCTAGTGTATAGGGTCAAAACTCATAGGAAATAATAATTCGTCCTTTCCTCTCTCTCTCTCTCTCTCTCTATATCGCTTTTTCTTATAAATTTAAATTATGAGTTGATATATCCTCGTTGAGCCCAAATTTTTTCAGAAAAATTATTTCCTCTACTAAATGCATGACCATATGTTCTTGTCTCATACATGAATAGGTGAAAATATATTCCAATAATCAAATTTTTATATTTATTTTTTCAGTGAAAGGATATTTATATTTTTTTCTAAGTATTATTATGTTATTTGATTGATGTATACACATAAAACTTATTTTCTCAACCCAGTAATTTATTAAGTTGAAAAGTAAGGAACTCTCAAGGGTTTTTAAGGATTATAACATCGATTAATTCAGTAGTATTATAAATATTTAAATTGAGATTATAAGTTGGGACTCAATTGAATCCTAATTAAAATATATATATATAATTAGAGATATAAAAATCATATCCTCCAATATACCAGGAGATAAGCAAGAATCGTGAATCATCAAACTACTTGAAAATATTTATATTATCCCAAATTAATTAGTATAATATTTTAATTAATCATTTTAAATTTTTTAATTAATCCCCTTAAAATTAAATTTTTATAAATAATTTTACATATTAAAATTATTTAATTAATGATCATCCTATAAATATGAAACATCAATTAATGAAAAATATATTTTTATGAAAAAAATAATTAGTTATTATTACTTAAAATAAAAATTATTGAAAAATTTAGAAAAAATTAACCTTTTATTTTTTGTTTATTCTCCTATTAATTCTGGTCTCCCAAATAAATTTTTTTTATTTGGCGCCTGGATACCATGCCCCATTTCCTTTACCTCTCAAAACCCATGCTTATGAACAGAATGTGGTACTATAATGGAAAAGATAGTGATAAGCTAATCTAACCTGAAAGCACGGTTTGAATACCATTAATGAGGTGCGAAACTGCTAGTAATGGTAACATATCTCCCACATATTTCACCACTCTCTGTTCCTTGCTAAATAAGTAGCCCCAGACTTTTCGACCACAGACCATAATAGCAGCAATGATAATGCCTTCTGCCATTACCATCACAACCGCAACATATACTGCTAGACGTGCTGATCTTGGTCTCCCAGCACCCAGTTCAATTGAAACTCTTGTACTAATAAAAAAAACCAGAAATAAATAAATAAATAAAAAGTCTTATTGAGAAAAAGATTATGGGGAATAAATAAATTATTTTACTAGTCAATGAATAAAGTCTTATATAAATTTGCATTATGGTTACAGAGCTACAATTTGTCGTAATTTAGTCAGAAAACTTTAATTCTGCTTGCAATTGAAGTATTTTACTAGAATGCAGTGAGAACCCTATTGAAGTTGTGACATTCAATTCACGGTTGATTTTTATTTTAGATTGAAATAAATTAATGTTTCTCTAATTTGCCAATTCAATGTAATTTGGTCGGTCTATTATTTTTCTTTTAAGGCAGTATCATTATATTAAATCCACCTCACTGTTCTGTCAAAATATACTATCTACGTCGAAATTAAGAAATTCATAAATAAAGAAAAATCTTTATTTATAGTCAGATACCAATTAGATAAATATGTAAAATATTTATATAATGATGTAATTGCTGAGATAATATTTCTCATATCTTACAAGATTCTTATATATATATTAATTATTTTGTACATTGATCAAGAATATGTAGTAAAAGTGTCACTTAGAGTTTGAGAATTAGTATTGATGCATATATTATGGGTCTCGTAACTCATCCGGGTCAAAAGTTAGGACATGTTAAGAAAAAAAATATTTGAACCTTCATTTCTATTTTTATTTGTCCAAACAGTCCCGAAACTCACAACAGACACTCTCCATATCACTAACCATTAGAATAATTTAGCCAAAGATGCTGATAAAAGAATGATTATTCATTAAATTAGGATTACATGCACTTTACTGCTTCACTGAGACCCATAGGAATCATGAAAGTCAGCATGTGTATGTTAAAGCTGAAATGTGCAAAAAATTATTAGTAAGGTAAAAGTGAAATGTTTATCTGAGTTTATAGTGATTATATGGTGGTTTGCAATCAAAAACCAGATAAAGAGGACTGATGCTTCAAGCTTAGGATTTGGAAGAAGACCAGATAATATTACCACTATCTCAAGTGCCCAGACTTCCAAGCTGTTCTCCAAGGAAAAAAAAATCCTAGGAATATCATCAAATTCTGAACAATAAGAAAGTATTAACTCCATGAAAATGTGGCCCCTGGACTCGTCTTTATAGCTGAAGGGTCTCGAGTTCGAGTTTCAATTGGAGCCAAGTATAAAAAAGAAAAAAAGAAAAATGGTGTGTCCTATACCACATTTATGTATGGGATCTATGAAATCACGAAAGGTGGGTCTTACAAGAATGTGTGAGAGAGTGCATATATGTCAGGTACACTGATTTTGTGTAGTGATGCTGAAGTGCAAGTGAGAGAAACTGCTCGCAGCATCACCTGAGCATTACAATAGCAGGAATTGCCATTTTCAGAAACTTGGGAATTCCATAGAATGCCTCCTTTGAAAAACCTCTCCAAGTTTCCTTGAAAGATGGAAAAACCAGATATAAACTATTAGCTGCAGTGTAATGATCCAAAAAGCAAGAGTGCTTGCCAATGCAGCTCCCATATCTCTGAGGCGAGGCTAGATTTGAAAACAAGAGTCCAACAAATGGGGAGGTGTAATATTGTAGCAATTCCTGAGGTAATCATTAATGGGACTACTTTGCTTTGTGTTTGCAGGAATCTGATATGGCATTCCAGGATTGATACACCAAAAAATCCAGGAATCAGGAAACGAGCATATTTTCCTGCCTCATCAGCTATTTCAGGATTTTGTTTCGAGAATTTGAGAATGTCAGCTGCATTAGCAAATACAAATCCAATTGGAATGCTCATAACAAGCAGAATTAACATTCCTCTCGGCAAATGTATGCCAAGTAATTGATACTGCTTCGCTCCATAGGATTGACCAGAGAATGTTTCCAACGCGCTTCCCATTCTAGCTTATTGACAATAAGACATAGAAAGGCTTACTGATAGGATAAGTGCTAACGAAAGTTATCAATGAACTATGACTTAATGGTAGTATAGTCATCTCCAGGGATATGCATGAGTTATGAGTTCAAAACCCCCCAGTTAGAGCCTAATTAACTAAAAAATGTTAAAAGAAAGTGACAAAAGAAACAATTACTTGTCTTACTGGCTAACAAAGTATATCCTACCATTGAAGCTAAGGAAGTGGCAATAGAAGCACCTGAAAGAGCAAGCTCTCCAAGATGACCAACAAATATGATACAAATTGTCTGTATGATACCCATGCAGAAGAAAAACTGACACCAGTGGTCCTGCTAACAGCAGCTGCTGCTTCATCACCTTTTCAATTTCCTGTTTGCTGAATACCTTTCTTGATTCAGAAATATTTTGCCCAGTTGCTTGAGGTGTTTGAGGACAATTTTTATGTTTTTCTATATCCATTTTGATAATCTTTTTACCTTCACATTTATGGATGCAGTAAGAAAGGATTAAACTCAAACCATTCTAGGATTGTCGGTCAAGCTCAATTGAAAAATGAAAAGTTTGAGCTCAAGCAACAAATATATGAACAAAAGATGAGATTGAAAGAAGAAGGGAGACTATTAATCAAATTATAAAGTTGCTTATTCTTGTGCAAAGTTAAAGGAATATTTATGAATTTAATATGCCTTCTGAAAACCCAACTGACTTTTGATTGCAACATCAAGAATCAGATTGCATTGCTTTACAGGCATGATTCACTACTGTCATTTTCTGGTTATATTTATTATTAGTAAGTGGGTATAGAACAAATAAATTTCAATGAAAATGAAGTTGAAAAGTGATTAATAAGCTATTGATTACTATTTTAACCATAACCATTACCCGTTATTCTCTAATCAAATACAAATAATAGCCAAGGCTTCTATGTGACTACTACTTCTGAGCCTCATTTACAGCAATGGATCTTCAGCAGCAATGACAATGATTTTGTAGACTCTGTCACTAGCCTTCTTTGACTATAACGAGAGCAAAAAAAAAACATAAGATGAAAATCAAAAACAGCATTGCATGATTTTAAAGAAGAAAAAACACATTGCAAAGCCCTTAAACTTTATTTTATTTATTTATTGAGCCCTCAAAGTTTTATTCATCTACATTGAACCCTCAAATTTTTTATTTTTTTCTCAATTTTTTGCATAGTGAAAACAAAATTGATAAGGAAGTATGTAATAACAATATATAAATTACTAAAATATTATATTATTTTAAAAAATTACACTATTTAATATGTAAAACTTGAAAAGTTCAAAAATGAAATGAGACTTTCTTTTTTATAACTTTCAAAAATTTTCATTACAAAAATTAATATAGATTTTTAATGTTCTTAAACTGGTATTATAAAATTTCTTATCAATTTTATTTTTACTATTAAAAAATCCTCTATGAATAAAAAAAAGTTAAGGCTCAGTGTAGATAAATAAAATTTTAGGAGCTCAATAGATAAAATATGATAAGTTAAAGGGTTTAAGAATGGGTGTTTCCTTTAAAGAGTTACAAATGACAAAGTTCACTTGCTTGTTTCTCCCAGTTGGTGCACAGAGTTGTTGCCAACAGACCTAGCCCTTGGACGGCAAGTGCAACTATAATTCCTATCCAGAGACCCTAAGGATCACAATTTTCCTGTCAATTTTTGTATTTATTGCCATCAAAAAATAGCAAGAGAAGAGAGAGAAATATATAAGAGATATAAATTACCCTGCCACCAATATGGTAGACAAAAGCTAATAATACAGAACATGGAATGCCTACAAGATAGTAAGCTCCCAGATTAATAATAGCTCCAAGTTTCTGCCATCCACATCCTCTAGCAATGCCTGGATTTTTCAATTTTGGCCATATTACTATATTAGCTGGCTGGTACATAAACTGTATTCCAATCCAATTTTTATGCTTGAAAAATACCTGAAAGAACAGATTGAATGCCGTCAAAAAGGTGGGATACTGCAATTAATATCGCCATTTCTCCCACATATTTCACTACTTTTTCTTCTGTGCTGTAAAAGTAGCCCCAAGCATTACGACCCAGAATCAAAACCAAGCTTACTAAAATGCCTTCTGTAGCAACCATGAATATCACAATGCATACTGCTAGGAATGCTGCTCGTGGTCGCCCAGCACCAAGTTCATTCGACACTCTTGTACTAAAAGGACATGAAAAGAAATATTGGAAAACACTGAGCAGAAGATATAAGCAGATTTAAAGTATATTTACAATTCAAGTTGGTCCAAGCTAACCTTATAGCTGCACTGAGTCCAAGGGGTATCATGTAAATCATTGAGCTTGTGTTAAGGCTGGCAATATAACACAATGGGTTAGAAATATGCATTCGCAAAGTAATTAATTTCTCGGAATAGAAACAAACAAGATATGCACAAATCGAGGAATGTTCCAAATTTACATTCTGTAAAAAAGAAAAAGAAAAAGAAAAGGTAATTTCTTATTTTTATGAGCTGAACCTGATGGATAAGACTGATGTTTCAAGTTTTGGATTAGGAAGAAGACCAGATAATAGAACCATCATCTGAAATGACCAGGTCTCCAGGCTATTCAAAACAGTAGAAATTAATATTAACTTAGCTAAAACTTAACAGACCTATTTGCAGTAGTGTGATTTTTGTGTTAGAAAAAACATAATAAATTGAAGAATACCTGAGCATTACAGCTGAAGGAATTGCTAGTCCAAGGAAATTGGGAATCCCACGAAAGGCCTCCTTTGAAAAACCAGTCCATGTCTTCTGGCAAGAAGGAGATATCTTTACATAAAGTATTAATAACAATGCATTGATCCAATAAGAGATGGAATTTGCCATTGCAGCACCTTTACTTCCAAGACCAGACTTGAGCACAAAAAACCAGCAAATGAAAATGTGAAGTAAAGTTGTAATTCCTGAGCTAATCATCATTGGAATCACATTGCTTTGGGTCTGCAAAAATCTTACAAGACATTCCTGGATTGCAAAACCAAAAATGCTAGGAATCATTAAATGGGCATAACGACCAGCCTCTGCTGATATCTCTGGATCTTGCCCGAAGAACAGAAGAATCTCACTGGTTTTCCACCATACGGCTGCAAGGGGAATGCTGGAGAGCAGAAGAACAATCATTGCCCTTTGTAGATGTAATCCAAGCGAGTCATACTGCTTTGCTCCATAAGATTGACCACAAAATGTATCTAATGCACTTCCCAGTCCTTTCTGTTAATCATACACAAACAAAGAAGTGACTTAGAAATGTTCATATTAAATAATATATCACCATTGGGCTAGTAGTTTTAGCTTAACGGATTACATCGACGATCTGTCTCACTGTCTCATAATACATGAAGTAAAGATTTTAAATCTTGATGAACCCATTACCATTTAATTAAGAATTTCTTATTTAAAAAATAAAAAAAGCCTAAAGATCAAAATTACCCTTAAGATTTTACAATTTTATCTTATATTTTTGGTTAATTAATGTAATAACTTAGTTAAATGACCTGCTAACTTGAAAAGCTTAAGTTAATATATCAACAAGCAGGTCATCATTTCACATGGAAAGTATAGCAAAAACGAAATCGGTTTATAAGATTCAGCTACTTACTATCTAAATAATTTGGATTAACTGTTTTAGGCTGAAATTGAACCATAAAATAATAAATTATTTAGAATCAATTTTGGACCGGACCGTTATAAATGGTATGAATCAGAGCTAGCCAGGTTGATGTCAGATTGTGTTGCAGGCCGAAAGGAAAATGGCTACTATGGGGCAAAGCAGGAAATGGAGCCGCTCGGGACATTCGCAAACTGCAATATCCCAAGTTAGTCATGGCTAGGCTAGTAGTCTAAACCCAATTATAAATTGTGAACTAAATTAGGTCTGGTGAATTCCAATACCTAAGGTCGGTCATGTCTAAACTAATAGCCTGAGCCCAATTATTAAAATTGAACGAGTTCAGCTACGACGAGAACATCATATCATAAATATAAAGAAGAGGAGAGAAAATAATTTATGAGATTCAGGAGATGAGTGAAAGTGATTTATAAAATCCAACTAGTTATTATATAAATATCATAAGTTAATTATTGTTGTTTTAGGTCAGGATTGAATCGTAAAATAATACATTATTTAGAGTTAGTTTCAAGTCTTACGGTTATAATAATATCATCCTATATTTTTTAATTTTAATTATTATGAACTTATTATACTAAATTATTAATTTAATTTTTAGATTTTTAGAGAAATTAATTAGATATTTTAACTTTGTCAATTTAATAAAATCAAATTAACTAATGGCTCAATTAACTAAATTTTATAAAGTAATTTTTTTCAAAAATATTAAAAAAATAAAAAAATATTTCATTTTTACTCTTAAAAAAAATTTTCAAAAATACTACATACCTAAAAATATTTTTTCAAAAATATGACATATAGCAAACATATATTAAAAATACACTACACATATACAAAAAAATACCAAAAAAGAATTAAAAAAAAACGTAAAACAAAAAAAAAATAAAAAAACAGTATATTTATGTAATATTTCCTTTTATAAATTAAAGAGTTCGTTTAGCTCCGAGCAACATTTACATAATAAACTTACAATCTAATATGATAAATTTAAGGGTTAATTTGACTTTTGATGTTTTAATTAATTATAAAATAATAATATTTAAATTGACAAAAAAAAAAAAAGATAATGTAAAATCCTAACAGAAGTGCAAAATTTTAGATAAATATTCACTATCAAGGGAGAAGAGAGGGAGATTGAGTCCAGTGACTACTATATATACATTGAAGGTAAGAATTAGTTAATTTCTTTAAAAATTTATCATGAACTCTTACAATCTCATTCATAAAATAAAAATTAGTGTGTAACCATGCTATTAATTCTTACCAATAAGCTGAAGCCAGTGACTGAAGAAAAAGAAGTGGCAATTGAAGCACTAGAAAGAGATAGCTCATCAAGATGACCCACAAACATGACAGAAATTGACTGTAAAAGATATATCAAGAAATTAACAGAGACAAGAGGCCCAGCCAATGTGAACTGCTTTTTAGCCTCCTCCACAATCTCATCTTTGATGAATCTCTGTCTTGAATATCCTAATGTTCCAGCTTCAGATAATATTAATGGTGATTCCATATCCTTTTTTTCTTCAAATAAATACATTTTTTTTTTCAGTTGACAAATAAAAGGGTATGGAGTGAATGGCCAAATCTCTCACTGTAAAGAAAAACAGAGTGAGAGGCAAAATATCTTAGATTTTAAAAGAAACTAAAGTGAAAGGCAAAATATCTTGCAGCGTAAAGACAACGGAAATATTTGGATAATGAGGTGTGACAAGCTGCAATATCTTATAAAAATCAGAGTGATGTTTGGATAGTTGAAAATTAAAATTATAGAATGTATCTGTAAAATAAGGAAAAAATAATAAAAAAATGAAAATTGAATTAAATATATAAATATAAATATAGAAATATAAAAAAGTGGAGATAATAAATATAAATTGTGAATAAATATTACATATATTGAAATCATATTTTGAAAGTTTAATTACAATTTTTTTTTTTTTTGAGTTATTAGAAACATTGTTGAAATGTTATATATATATTCAAAATACATTTTTTTATTGCACTTATAATAAGATTGTTACCACCTAAAATTATGAAAGTTAAACATCACGAAGTTATAAGAAGAAATGCATTATTTCTATGCGTTCGAGGTGTATCAATAATCTTTTCATATATTGATGTGTATTATTTTAATAGTATTTTTGGGTTGATTTAAATATATTTTATTATCATTTTATTTTATTTTATTTTATTTTATTTTATTTTATTTTATTTTGTAAAGATTTGATTTGATTTTGTTTATTTTTTAAGTTTAAAGATATAAAGATTTTTAGTTTAAAAATCAAAAAAAATTGAAAAAAATTTGCTATAAAAATCGGTATTCAATTTTTGAAGAGGTTCGACCCGGTTTTTTACTAAAGTACCCGGTTTTTTCTCAAATTATTTTTTGGAGATAGATTCAAAAACTGGTATCTGGTTTTTGAGTGCACTCAATCTGGTTTTGGGATTAATGACCCAGATTCTGATAATTTTTAGGTAAAAATGGATATTTAACTTTAAAAACGTTATTTTTTTTTAGGGAGTTGAAGAGTGAAAATTTTTCTAAGAAGTCTAGAGAGAAAAATCTTGAAGAAAAGTAAGGAAGAACTTCAAATTGAAGGGCTAGCAATCGAAATCAAATCTTGGCGAATAGAGAAGATTTTCATTCTTAACTCCAATTGTCTTTATTTAATTTAATTGTTTAGCAATGTTGAACTATTTTATTAATTTAATAAAGTTTTCAATTTGTGTTTCAACTATACTTGGTTAATTATTTATTCTAGAATTTATATATAGTCAATTGTTAATTTTATGATTCAATTATGATTGATTGATTATCTTATGCATATGTTGAAATTAGTTAATTTATTAATCTAGGTTTATAAATGTTTAATAATTGGTCACTATTAGATATTATTTAAGATAACACATGATGGATCGAGAGATGAAATGTAACATTAGTTCACTAGATCAATAACCTAAAGAATCAAGTTGCCAAGAGATCGGGACAACCTTAAGGGGTTAGAAATTACTAAAGAATTTAATGGGCTTATATTAACTAAATGATCATGAGAGTAGACATGGAATTGATGTAGGTACTTTATAGTTGTTTGAAAGAGAATTACAATAATTTAGAGCAATTAATTCATTAATTTGATATTTTGGATAATCAATCACGAGTTAGAATCATAAAAGATCAATTGATAAAATCTAAATTCTAAATTTGTTAAAATTATTTTAATCTTCAAAACTCAAAATTACTTTTTTTTTAATTTTTAATATTGCTTTAATTTTCATTTCAACATCTAATTTTAATTTTGTCTAAATAATAGAGAAGTATTTAATTTGGGTACTTGATCACGCCTCTCTGTGGGATACGATACTCACTCACACACTATTATTTGCATGAACAATTAGTACACTTGCGAAACGCCTAACAAGTTTTTGGTACCGTTGCCGAGGAGGCGATAATTTTGTGTCAATATCAATATAAAATATACTATTTATTAATTTAGACTTTTTACTTAGTTTTTAATATTTCTTGCTCAATTGTGATTTGAATTGCAGAAGTTTATGCGAAGGTCTGGATTAGCGAACCTTGAGTCGTTCAATCTAAAAATTGAAAAGTTGTGCAAAAAGAATCGGAAGGAAACAATAAGAGATAAATAACATGGAAGATTTAAGAGGAGTAGCTGAAGCAGCAGTGGCGACGACGATGGCGGTGGCAGCCACTGAAGTAAATGGACAAGGGAACGAGGTGCAACAAGATATACATGAACTTCCGGTTCATGTTCAACTATAAGCCCGGACCCTTAGAGACTACGTGTTGCCGAATCTAAATGGGGCACAATCAAGCATAGCCAAACCAACTATCAACAACAACAATTTCAAGTTGGACCCTGCACTCATCAACATGGTGTCCAACAAGCAATTTGGAGGGGGTCCATTGGAGGATCCCAATACCTATATATCCAACTTCGTGGAGCTTTGCAACACAGTGAAAATTAATGGTATTTCAGACGAATCCATTAGGATGATGTTGTTCTCCTTCTCATTGAGAGACCTGGCTAAGGATTGGCTTAACAAGCATACAACATATTACTTTACCAATTGGAGAATGCTTGTCCAAGTTTTCTTAACTAAGTATTTTTCACCTGGGAAAATGCTTAGATTCAAGAATGATATCCTCAACTTTGGACAATTGGAAGGAGAATCTCTTTATGAGGCCTGGGAGAGATTCAAGGGATTATAGAGGAGATGTCCAAACCACAGCATAAACAACTACACTCTAATGCAGACCTTCTATGAAGGGTTATTACCGACCATTCAAATTACTTTGGATGCAGCAGCTGGAGGGGCATTGACCAATAATTCGACAAACAAAGCATATCAACTTATAGAAGAAATTGATTCAAACAATCACCAATAGGCAAATGAAAGGAGTCACCCAAAGAAAGCTGCTGGGGTATATGAAGTGAATCAGATGGCTATAGTAAGCGCGAAATTTGATGCACTTTTTAAATTGTTAGGAAATAATAATGTTAGTTAAGTGAATGTTATTTCTAACAATTTTATGAGTTGTGATTTATATGGAGATAACCATGCTACTATCAAGTGTTCCACTATTGAACAATTTCAATATGTGTCAAACTTCAACAGACCGCCAAACAACCCCTACATGAACTCATACAATCCTGGGTGGAGGAATCATTCGAACTTTTCATGGAGCAATCAGAACAATCAGCTTAATCCACCAATACAAGGGAATCAAGAGGGGAGAAGCTAAACCATTTCAACCTCTGGGTTTTCAACAACAAAGAAATCAAATGCAACCGCAGGAGAAGAAGTCTAATTTGGAAGATATAGTGGCGACTTTAGCCAAGTCGACATCTGATTTTATGAATAGAGTTGATTCAACATTTCAGAATCAAGCATCAGCAATTAAAAATCTGGAAGTGCAAATGGGTCAGTTAGCCAACATTGTGTCCAACAAAAGTCAGGGTTCACTACCTAGTAACACAGAAGTGAATCCAAAAGAGCCATGTAAGGTCATCATGCTGAGAAGTGGAAAACAATTAGGAGATGAAGAACATAAGAAAGTACATTCCAAGGAAGAATCTCTTAGTGATATGGCCGAGGAAGAGAAGAAAGAAGAGGTGCTTATAGCATTGAAGATTCAACCTTATGTTCCACCAATTCTATTCCCTCAAAGGTTGAAGAAGCACAAATTGGACAAGTAGTATGAAATTTTTTTGGAGATTTTCAAGCAACTTCATATCAACATCCCTTTCACAGAGGCCCTTGCTCAAATGCCAAAATATGTGAAGTACTTAAAAGAATTATTGTCTAATAAGAGGAGGCTAGAAGAAAATCCAATTGTAGCACTTACAAAAGAGTGTAGTACTATTATTCAGAACAGGCTTCCACTAAAGCTTAAGGATCCAAGAAGTTTCTCCATCCCATGCACCATTGGAGAAACTGAATTTAAGAAGTCTCTAAGTGACCTGGGTGCGAGTATTAGTTTGATGATGCTCTCTATTTGTGAGAAACTAAGCTTTAAAGAATTGAAACCAACCAAAATGACATTACAATTGGTGGATCGATTAATTAAGTATCCGATTGGGACTGTTGAGAATGTGTTGGTTAAGGTTGGAAAGTTTTACATCCCAGTGGATTTTGTTGTTTTGGATATGGATGAGGATGTATAAGTTCCACTGATTCTTAGAAGGCCATTTTTGGCAACTGCTAGAACATTGATTGATGTGAAGCAAGGGAAGTTGACCTTGAGAGTGGGAGATGAGGAAGTAGTATTCAATATAGATAAGGAATCAAAGTATCCAAATTTTATTGACAGTTGCTTTAGTGTTGACATTATCGATGAGTTGGTTCAAGAAGTGTTTGAGAAAAAGTACTTTGAATATCCTATTGAACCTTGTCTAGTCAACAATGCAACTACAAAGGATGAGAATGAAGAGGTAGTTGCATATACTTATGCATTGGAGGCAACCACACCTATGCCATTCCAAAAAAAAGGAGTAGTTTTGAAGAAATAAGCAAAGGTGAATCACTTCCTCCTCCTTCAGTTGAGCAAGCTCCAACTCTTGAGCTGACACCTCTTCCTCCTAATATTGAGCTCAAACCAAAATGGTGGGACCTATTTAAAGTGGTAAAAATCTATCCTTATAAAGATATTGAAAGTTCAAATGAGACTTCTGATAATTTTAAGATCAATGGACAACATCTCATGTCATATTTCATGGGAGATATTACACCAAAATGAATGATTTATCCCTTGTTTGATCCTCCTTGATCCAGGTCTTACCAAAAAGTCAAGCTATTGACATTAAAGAAGTGCTTCTTGGGAGGCAACCCATGTTCTAAACTTTAAATTTCTTAATTTCTTTTATTTTGTATTATTTGTGTGACTAACCCCATATACTGCTTTAGATTATTTATTAATATTTTAGACGCAATAAGGAAATGGAATGCAGCTCAAGCATACAAATGTAGATTCTTAAAAATGGAGTATTTCTTTCTTTTATTTTTCTTTTTGACATTGAGGACAATGTCAATTGTAAGTGTGGAGTATTAGTTTAGTTTGCCTTATTTTCAATTACTTTTATTAATAAATATGCTTGTGTTAAATAATTGATGAAAACCAATGATAGATTATAATTGATATTTATAAATAATTTTATTGAAATATTTTAGATTGACCAACTATTTTAAATAAGAAATTTATTTCATTAAGGTTGTGTTTTGATAAGTTTTGCATTAAATTGATTGCATTGAACTTGTGTATGCTTACTTAGAGAGGGATTCTATACAATTTATATCTTCATTTGCCTCACCTATCTTATAACATATTTTTGTGAATTTTTGAGGCAAAATTTTGAATTTACTTTGAAAGAGAAATATTATTTAGGCATTGTTTGTTTAACCATATTACTTATAGTCACCCTTATTTTAATTTCTATCCTTAGTTTACCCATTTGAGCCTTCTATTAATTTTTAACTTTCTTTTCTTTCTATTAATAACCTTATTAATTTCTTACCCTTTTTATGAGATAATAATATTAAGTTTAGATTTTTTTTGTTAAAAAAAGCTTATTTGAGTAGTGAATAGGAAAATTTTAAAGTTCTTACTAAAAAGGAACTTATGAAAAAATGTGTTGTTCTTGTTAAATCAAAAGTATATTGAAAAATAAGTGTGGGGGAAGCAAGAAAAAGAAAAGAAAGAGAAAGAGAAAAAAAAATGGAAAAAGAGAAAAATCATTATTAAATCTTACTTATTCTTGGAATATTGTTGTGGTGGATGAAGGAAAAAAAAAATTGAAGAAGAATAATGCCTAGAGTGAAATGTTCATACCCTTGAAAAATTCTCTTTATTTAAATTGATAGATCAAAAAGCTTTTAATTGTATTTTACTTGACATGATTATCTCATTTTTGTTTATTTAACTTTTTGTTTAAATAGCTAATTTATCTTTATTGACTCCATTACAAGCCTAGTAAGTCTTATTGATTTCTCTTGATTTGTGAATTTTATTAGTGGAAATTGTTTGCATTAACATGCCTATGAAATTTGTAATTTCATTTAACATATTTTGATAAGAAACATTTAAAAATACTTAGTGTGTGTATGCCTATCTGAAGTGCAATAATTTTTTTGTGATTGGTTTAATGCATAACTTATTCAATGCATGATTAAAATGAGATTTATTTTAAATTTAAGGTAAGTGTTTGATTTGAAATTTTTTGTTACATTTTTTCTTGAGGTTTTGAAGAATTATTCAACATAAGCATGAGAAAATTAAATATCCTTAATGTTTATAGTTCTTATTTTACTTGAGGACTAATAAATATTTAAGTGTGGGGATATTTGGATATTTGATGTATGTTATTTTAGTAATATTTTTACGTTAATTTAAATATTATTAGTATTATGATTTTATTTTATTTTGTGAAGATTTGATTGGATTTTGTTTATTTTTGAAGTTTGAAGTTAAGATTAAAGATATGAAGATATTTGTTTCAAAAATAAAATAAATTTAAACAAACCGATACTCTATTTTTGAAGAGGTTCGATCCGATTTTTGGCTAAAGCACCCGATTTTTACTTAAATTATTTTTCAAAAATACAGACTTAAAAATCGGTACCCAGTTGTTGAGTACACTCAACCCGATTTTTGAATTAATGACCCGATTTTTGGTGATTTTTAGGTAAAAATGGGTATTTAATTTTAAAAACTTCATTTTTTTTCAGGGAGTTAAAGAGTGTAAATTTTTCTAAAAAGTCTAAAGAGGAAAATCTTCAAAAAAAGCAAGGAAGAACTTAAAATTGAAGGATTAGTAATCAAAATCAAATCTTGGAGAAAATAGAGAGGATTTTCATTCTTAACTTCAATTGTCTTTATTTTATTTAATTGTTTAGTAATATTGAACTATTTTATTAATTTAATAAAATTTTTAATTTGTGTTTCAACTGTACTTGACTAAATTATTTATTCTAAAATTTAGATGTAATTAATTGTTAATTTTATTATTCAATTATGATTAATTGATTATCTTATACATATGTTGAAATTATTTAATTTATTGATCTAAATTTATAAATGTTTGATAATTGGTCACTATTAGACATTATTTAAAATAACACATGATGAATTGAGAGATAAAATGTGATATTAGTTCATTAAATTAATAACCTAAGGAATTGAGTTGCCAAAAGATTAGAATACACTTAACAGGATAAGAAATTACTAAAAAAATTAATGAGCTTACATTAATTAAATAATCACAAGAGTAGACATGAAATTAATGTAAGTATTTTATAGTTGCTTAATCGAGAGATAAAATGTGATATTAGTTCATTAAATCAATAACCTAAAAAATTGAATTGCCAAAAGATTGAGGCACATTTAAAGGGTTAAAAATTGCTAAAGAATTTAATGAGTTATATTAATTAAATAATAACAAGAGTAGATATAAAATTAATGTAGATATTTTTTAGTTGCTTGAAAGAGAATTATAATAATTTAGAGCAATTAATTCATTATCTTAGTATTTTAAATAATCAATTATGAGTTAGAATGAATTCAAAATCTAAATTCTAGACTTATTAAAATTATTTTAATCTTCAAAACTCAAAATTATTTTATTTTTAATTTTCATTTCAACATCTAATTTTAATTTTATCTAAATAATAGAGAAATATTTATTTTTGATACTTGATCATGCCCCTTTATAGAACACGACACTTATTCACACATTATTACTTATATAAACGATTCGTACACTTGCAAAACATCAAATATATAACACATTTAAATATAATCTAATAATAAATATATATCATTTAAAAATAAATTCAGATTTAGTTTCTTCCAATATTAAAAAAACAAAAATAATCTTCCAATATGCAGCATAGTCCTAAAGTGAAAATAAGAAAATTTTATGAACCTATTGCATTAATCTATTGGGTTGGATATGGGTGGTGCTCAAGTTTTGGGCCCACCAAGGTTCTCCTTCCGCATAAGGTGCCTTTCTAGGTTTTGGGTTTAAATTTGGTTTGTCTTTACTCTTTATTTGTGTTACCTTTTATAAATTTGCAATCTTAAATTGATCCTTATAATTAGTCAATTTTTTATTTGATCTTGTCCGTTCCGTAACAGCTACTAAAGATAACCAAAATTCTCCAAATACACTCATTAAAAAAAATATATTGCTTGGTATTCTTTAAGTAATATTTCGAATTTAAGTATTGTGAATAAAAAAAATTAGATATGAAAAAATTTTATTCATTTTACGAGTCACTCGATTCAATTCTAAATTTAATTGAGATTCATTATAACTATGGAATGGTTTACACTGAAAAACTAAAAAAATAAAAAACAAAATAAGCATTCAAGTAGAATTATTTACATAAATTAAGCTCATGCACCATTAATGTGATTGTTCCTTTGTAATATTGTTTATATTACTCTTATAAATTAAGCTCATACTACTCTTTAGCCTCATTTACTGAGAGAAATCTTCACGTATGATCTGATTTCTGTGGGCCTTTTTTGACTACAACGAATACCAAAAAAAAAAAAAAAAAGCCATAAAAAGAAATAAAATCAAACGGCATGATTTGAAGAATTATATAATATATAGGTAAACATTACAACTTCTTTCTCCCAGTTGGTGCTCAGTGTTTTTGCCGATAGACCAATTGCTTGGACAAACAGTGCAACCATGAGTCCAATCCAGAGCCCCTGTGGATTACATTTTAATTTTAATGTTAATTATTCCTCTTTATTAATTGCTATTTAGAATAATAAGAGAAAAAAACCCAATCAAATAAAAAGATTATTTTGAAATTCAAATAAAAAAGAGAGATTGTTTATAAAATTGAATTTAATATAATATATAATATATATAATTATTTTTAATCGCTTAATAATCATCTTTATATAAAATTGCTATAATCATCTAGTATAATATATCTTCATATTAATTGCAATTAAAGAAATTAAATTTTATAATTATAATTATAATTTATTATTACAAGTAATTCAATATAATTTTTATAGTTCATTATTATTTTTATGATAAATTATAATTTCTATTAATTTAAAAATATTAAATCTTTCTCATGTACGATAATTATCAGCTTTTCTAACATCATCAACTATCTCTAATTTATACCAATGATTGTTGGAAATAAGAAAAATTAGGTAATATATCCATTTATATACAGTAGTAACTCTTATGCTCTTTCTTTCTATTTTTATAGGTACAATGAAGCAATCATTTTTGTCTATAGTCAATAATAAATTTGGTAATAAAATAAAAAATAATATTCTTTGTGATTGTTTACTAATTGAAAATTTTAATATAAATTCGCATATAAATGATTTTCATGATTTGAAAAGCGAACATATTTGTTTTAGTTCATAATATTATTTTAATTTATTAAATTTTTAATGAAATAAAAATAAAGATAAAAATTTAATTTTTTTAGAATTTCAAATTGATTTTTTTAAAAAAATGGATTAATTAGATTATGATTTTTTGCATGTTAGTTCAGTTTTCATGATAAATTAAAATAATTAGACAAAACAACATTATTATATAAATAAATATGGTACAAATTAATATAATATTTAAGATGTATGTTTTAGTAATTTAATTCAATTTAGTTATTTTAAAAAAATCTTAATTATTTTGATCAATTTCAAATAAAATTATGTAAAATTACCTTGCTTCCAATGTGGTAGACAAAAGCCAACAATACAGAACAAGGAATGCCTATAAGATAGTAAGCACCCAGATTAATAATTGCTCCAAGTTTCTGCCATCCACATCCTCTTGCAGTACCTAAAATTATCAATTAATACCATAAAAATCAAATTTCAATTTTGATATCTTTAAGTACAAATTGCCACTGACCTGAAAGCACAGATTGAATTCCATCAATAAAATGGGAAGCTGCAACCAAAATAAGCATTTCTCCCACATATTTTACTACTCTTTCTTCTTTGCTGTAGAAGTAGCCCCAAACTTTGTGACCCAAAATCAAAATTAGGGCTGCCAAAATGCCTTCTGTAGCAACCATGAATAATACTACACATACTGCTAGACAAGCTGTTCGTGGCTGTCCAGCACCCAGTTCATTGGATACTCTTGTACTATAAGTCAATATATGTATATGAAAATTAAGAAAATGTAATTAAAAATACTCATTAATATTTAAAGTCCTCTCTAAATTGAAAATTTTCAAATTTGAGTTTTAATAAAAATTAAATGGAGATTTATAATTTATATATATGATCCAAACTCACCTTACAGTTGCACCAAGTCCAAGGGGTATCATATAAATAACAGTACATGTGTTAAGGCTGGTAACAATAGCAATATTATTGGTTAGAAAATATGTGTAAGAGAATTTATTATCATCTCTATTTCTAAATAAAGATACGGTTGATATAGGCAAGTATTAGTTGAGTGGTCTAACCTGATGGATAGCACCGATGTTTCAAGTTTTGGATTAGGAAGAAGACCATCATCTCAAATGACCAAATCTCCAAACTATTCAAATACATGAATTATAAATTTATAATAACTAATGATATAAAATAAAACCTAAATCCAATTGAAGAATTAGTATAATTTAATTAATGTAAAGAGTGATATAAAAACCTGAGCATTACAGCAGAAGGAATAGCAAGTCTGAGGAAATTGGGAATTCCACATAAGGCCTCGTTGGAAAAACCAATCCAAGTGTTTTGCAAGAAGGAGATATCTTCACATAAAGAGTTAGTAAGGAAGCATTTATGCAGTAAGAGATAGCATTTGCCAAAGCAGCACCTTTGTTTCCAAGTCTACACTTGAAAACCAGAACCCAACAAATGAAAATGTGAAGTGAAGTTGTAATTCCTGAACTAATCATCATTGGGATCACATTGTTTTGGGTCTGCAAAAATCTGATAACACATTCTTGGATTGCAAAACCAAAAATGCTTGGAATCATAAAATGAGCGTAGCGTCCGGCCTCAGCTGATATCTCAGGATCTTGCCTGAAGAACAAAAGAATCTCACCTGACCATTGAGCCTTTAATTCAGTGATAATGGAATAATCACCATAATAAAAGATCTCGAGTTTGAATCTCAGCCAGAGTCGTATTAAAAAAAATAATAATAATCTCACCTGCATTCGCCCATATAACTGCAAGGGGAATACTGACTAGTAGAAGAACAATTACTGCCCTCTGCAAGTGTATTCCAAGCATGTGATGTTGCATTGCTCCACAAGATTGACCACAGAATGTTTCTAATGTACTTCCCATTCCTCTCTGTTCATCAAACAATATAAATGCAAAAGAAGCTTCATACTCAATAACACATGCTTTGAAGACAAACATCTCTATTATCATCAATCAATGTTTTCAGAACTGGACCGGTTAAACAATCATTAAAAACAGAGAGTCATAGAGTAAAAAATTCGATCGGGATCCAATTAAATAGAGAAAAAACCAATATACACATAAATATATATATAATTTGACATTTTTTTGTAATTAACCCTTAAATTAATGAGTTTGTCTTATATTAGTCTAATGTTGTATTTTTTTAATTTGATTTTTACGAGTTTAAAATGATTTTGAAAAAAAGGTTTCACTCTCAAATTATTTTTTTCTCCAAAAACTGTTATTTGAAATAGTAATATACCAAGTTAATCTCTAGGACCATATATATATGACCCACTTTAAAGAAAAATTAATCGATGAGCTATAATTAATTAGTAGTATCAATCATATATAAAATTGTGAAATTAACTGCAAACTAGTTGAAACCTCAATCAAAATCTAATTAATCAATTAATTAATAATATAAAAATAAAAAATCTCAACTAGCCATTAGCTAGAGTTTGAAGAATATAAAGGTAGCTTACCAATAGACTGAAGCCGGTTCTTGAAGCGAAAGAAGTGGCCATAGAAGCACTAGAGAGAGGCAGGTCTCCCAGATGACCAACGAACATGACTGAAATGACCTGTAAAAGATAGGTCAAGAAATTAGTTGAAACAATAGGTCCAGCCAACATAAGCTGCTTCTTCGCCTCTTGAACAATCTCATCTTTGGTGAATTTTTGTCTTGATTGTACTATTCCTGATTCAGGTGGGATTAATGGTTGTGACTCAATACTTGGATTTTGTTCTTGTATATCCATATTTAACCATCAAACTGAGAATATACAAGATTATTCTTATCTTTATTTATTTTAATCATTTTGAAATAATATGTGAAAATTTTAAATATTTTTAAAAATAATTTTTAGCTCAACCGATCCATTCGGATTCATAATTCACAAATCAATTCAAATTTGATTCCAAATTTTTTTTTAGATCAATCCGATATATAACTTAATTCGTTTGTAATTCGAGATTATCCGTTTATAATCAATATAAAAAAAATAACATCCAAATTAATCCGAACCAACGCGAACCAACACAAATTCGGGTAGAAGAAAAACAATGATAATTTTTTCTGCAATTTGATAATTGTTAATATTGCTGCAAAACATTAAGAAAAAGGGATAATAATTTTTTTTTTAAAAAAGAAAAAGAAAAATATAATTGGTTTGGCTTTCATGGCAAGCATAGGATCTTATTTATATAGTGGATCAACTTTCATGGCAATTATATTATAAACGCCACTATGAATGGTCATTATAAAACCAACTTGTAAGAAGCTTGAGGCAAGTTAGTCCAGCCATGCTATGTAGCTAGAATACTAGATCAAGAAGGAGGCTATGTCCAACTCAGTTAAGGGTTGAGGAGGGTTATTGTGCCAAAAATATATCAATTCTTGTTGTATAATTTTTAAATTTTTTAGAGTTTAAAAATTATAATATTATATTATTTTTTATAACGAAATTAATAACATATTTTTATACAAAACAAAAATTAAATGAATCTAAAAATATATGTTAGAAATATGTTAAATTTAAATCGTTAAATTTTAACGATCTAGATTTAATAAACTTATATTGTATTTTTTTAATCCATTTAATTTTTGTTTCATACAAAAAATATGTTATTAAATTCGTTATAAAAAATATTATAATAATATAATTTTTAAAAAATTTTACAAAAATTTTTTAAATTCTAAAAAACACTACACAGCGCTGATTTATTTTTGACACGATAACCCCTCAACCCCTCAGCTAAAGTGATGCAAATGACAACGGGGTAATCAAGAAAAAGTTGAATTACATTTGAAGGGGAATGTTGGAAATATAGACATCTTACATCGATGGGATAATGAAAGAATGAAGGCCATATAATTTGGGGCTTGCCAAAATAAATTGGCTAAGGGTAAATCAAACCCACAACCAAGGCCAAGGAAGCAAACAACTGGATCATGTGGAATAGAGGAGCTAGAGAGAGGCCTGCTGGAAGCCTACAAAAACGAAGGTGGGCTTGTCCAATCCTTGAAACCTAAGAGTTGTAACCCATGATCTAATCGAAACTATTGTTAGAATATCCTGAATATGGAGGCCCACATGTAAAGAGATGAATGAAGGATCATGGGTTAAGAAATTGAATTGACCATAGCTCCAAAGGAGCCAAACCCAAAGTCATTATAAAAGCTTGAGGCAAAGTTTTGATGTTGATGGAATACTAGCCTAAAAAGAGAGCTAAGTCTAGCCCAGCTAATATTGCAAATGACATTTGAGGGGAGTGTTAGAGAAAAAGGAATCTCACATCTGTAGGAAATGAAATAAATTAAGGGCAATATATATCAAGAACTCCTAAAGACAAAATGACAGCCATTTTGTCCAAAGCAACAAACAAAGAAGCCCACTTGAGAAAGCTTGATCCAGTAGAAAAATGAAGGTGAACATGGCCGGCCTAAAAGAGAAGAAAGGAAAGAAAGCCTGCTGGAATTGATTGAAACCCAACACTCCATTATCAAGCCCAAGCAAGAGTTATAGCTCATGATCAAAGATCCAACATAAGGGCCTGCACGATGCTTTTTACAATGGTTTATCATCCTACGGTTAAATATGGTGGGCCCTGTGACCACAATTGAAAATGGGTCAAGATCACATTTTAACGTTGATAAAGAGTGATATTTTAAATTAGCCTCTCCAAAATTTTAATTAATTCCTCTAAAATTAATATTTATAAATTAACCTTTTATTTTTTTTTACTTTTTAATTTTGACCCTTCAAAGAAAATTTTCTATTTTTAATCTTTTTATTGTTGTCAAGTTACTTTCAGAGTTTCTAATTCCCTATTAGATTGTGTTGTGAGAATTCTACAAGGACGTTTACAGAACTTGGTATTGATACTTTGGTCAAACTAAGTAATTGTTATATGACGATTTTGTTATTACTATTAGTGTCCATTTTCTTGTTTTTGTTTTGTAGATATTCTCAGTTTGATGGTTAAATATATTTACTTTTTCTTTTTATTGAAGAAAAATCGAGCTGTGATATGTTGTTTTAATTTGTATATATGGTTATAACTTTGAAACCCTAACTTCTAACTCATACGTATATATTCATTTACTTAGCTCAAATCCTCAAAACAATTAACTTTTTCATACATATAACTCATAAGAATTAAATTTAAATTTAGATATAGAAATTACCTCAACTAAAGACAAGAATTCTAAATGAACCTCTGATAGAATTCTTTTCCTTTTCATTTTTTTTTTTTCTAGTTTTAGGACTCCTTATTACTCTCTAAATAATTAATTTGGCTTGAAAATAAACTCATAATTCATAGTTATGAAATTCTCTATTTATAGAGAAATGAAACTGTGGAAGTAGAGTAATGAAAGAAGATGGAATGGAGGTGGTAATGCATTCGGCCAAGTTTAAGGAAAATGGAAGCAAATTCTAACATTTTGTATGTATAGAATATTTTAGTGGTAGTGGGTCTCATAATTCATTAATTATAGTAAAATTTTAATTTAATCCCTAATTTCATTATTTAATTAAGTTCTTTATTTCTTTCAATTAAGCTATACTTAGTTCCTTCATCAAATTACTATTCATTATAATTCATTTACTCAATCATATTAACAATACTATATTTACTCCACATCTATTATTAGAGCTCTTTAGAGGCTTAAATTAAGGTTTTCTAGGCTTACTTTTATAATTCAACTTTTATAACCTAACAATTTGTTAAATTTCCATATTCATCATGTACTTAAGCATGTAGAGTACACCACCAAAAATTTTGAAGAGGAAAATTTAAATATTTGGTTTTGAAAATATATTAATAAAACTACTATTAAAGTTTAGTCACCTTATTATAACATATTAAAGTATAGTGCCTAAATTATAATAAAAATGATAAATTTAATGACTTTCTATATCAATTACCAGTAGTTTTCCATTTATTTGGTCATTTAGAGGGGATCCTGAGAGAATTTGCCGAAGGTGTTCTTAGAAAGGACTAGAGAGAAGAGAAGAGTAGTTGTAAAGGCTCCATAGTTACAAATCTTGAAGCACAATGCAACTGAGACATTTATGACACATTGTGGATGGAATTCAAATTTAGAAAGTATTGTTGGGGGTGTGCCTATAATATGCAGGGCATTCTTTGGACATCAACATTTGAACCAAAGGACAGTGGAATCTCTATAGGAGATTGGTAAGGGGATTGCGAATAGATCAGAAAGGAGGATGTAGTGAAAGCATCAGAGATTGTTTTGTCAAGTGAAACAGGAAAGCACATGAGAATGAAACTGGATGACTTCAAAAAACTTGCTTTTGATCCTGTGAAATCACATGGTAGCTCTACTGCAAATTTTGAAAGTTGGTAGAGGTAGTCACCCAGTAATAGTGAAAGTTGGTTTTGAAATCAGTTGAGTATATTGAAATTTTGTTTAGTTTTAGTGGTGGATTAATTAGGAGTAGTTAATTAGAGAATAATTGCAAAGAAGGAAAAGAAGAGGGATAGTTGTAATTTTGAATATTTGTTATTGCAGGTTTATTAATATTGGAAAAAGTATATTTTAATTCTTAAGGTTTAACCTAATTAACGTTTGCATCCTTATTTTTTGAAAAATTAACATTTCAATATCTATACATTAATTTCGTAAACGTTTCAGTTATTTCGTTGATTTTTTTTTACACTTTCTGTAAAAAAAATTAAAAAAGAAATTAAAAAGAAATAAAATAATTTTATTTACTAAAATATCCCTATCCATTTCCCCCACCCACCCACCCACCCTTTCATTTTCTCTCACCCTTCACTTTTCAACCCATTTTCATCACCTTTAACCCTTTCCCTCCTCTTCTCTCAATTTTGTAATATCCTACAAGACTATATGGACTCAAATAGATTATAGCAGAGGAAATTAAGTTAATTGAGGAGTAAGTAAATCAAAAATTGATTTTAGAAAGCATAAAATATATATTCAAGAAAAATTTTACTTGAAAAACTATAAGAATGATAATGAATAGCATTATCAGTAATCAATTTTTATAACATTTTTAAAAAGTTCTTTACTAAAATTGATTGAAAATACCTTAAGTTAGAATTTTAAACTATCAAGGAAAAATAATTTGAGGATCAATATGAAGTTAAGTAGACAAAAGGATAGTGAAAAAAAAAAAAAATGATGAGAAAATACTAATTTGGAGTACTTGTCGGTTTTCGATTTTTAATAAATTTTAGACAATAATTTTGTTCAAATTTCTTTCACATAACTTAAATTAGATGGATTATAGACCAATTAAAAATAAATTAAAGTGAATATGGTATTAAAGGTGATTGGAGATGGATATGAAAAAAAGTTAAATTAAGGAAATTTAAAAGTTATAATTTTTAGAGTTTTTATCAAAACAAGTTCGGAATAAAAATTATTTAGCTATTATGGTTGATTAATTAAATTGAATTGAGATATGATAGGAAATATAAGGTTTCATATAACTTTAAAAGAACGAATTTAAGGACTCAATTGAAAAGAATTAAAAAGATTTGTGGTTATAATTATGAATTAGGAAAAATTATGGGTCAAAGTATAATTACTCAAAGATGTGGGACCCACCAAGTCCACATTCATTTTTTTATTCAAAATTTTCTAGACTTTTCCAAGAAATGTAGTGGTCGTCCATAACACAATTGAAAATGGATTTTTATTTGTTGATATTTTCTTATCCATTCATTAGAAGATTAACAAATGTTCCAAATCTAGAAAATTTTAGTTTTTCTTCCTTCTTCAAATTTTTCTATTGACTTTAGTATATAAAAAGGAAAGAGAAGGTTAGTTATTGGGATCTCTATGGCTGAAGCATCCTTAAATAACACTTCCAAAATATTTTTCTAACCTCCTGCCATATAAATTAAAAATTTTAAGTTAGGAAAATTAGATAGAAAAAGAAATTAATATAAGAAGATTGATGGACTTAATATCAAGCTATTTGGAGAAAGAAGAGAAGAAGGATTCATCTAAATCTAAGGTAAAGTTCATAAACTTGGTTCTTTAATTTAATTTGTAAATATTATAGCTTGATTGGGTAATGAATTGAATCAATTGAGTTAAAGAACCTAAGGTTGAATTAGGGTTTTGAGATTCTAAAATCTATATTAGGTTAGAAAGTTGTAGCCCATATTACATGACTTTAAGTAATAAATTTGAAAAAGTGAAAAACATGAAAGTTATAGATGTATGTGTTATTTATAATTTAGTAAAAAAAATTTATGAAATTCGAAGTGGGGAAAGAGATATTAAGCAAAAACTATAACTGGCTTGGATGTAGGGTTTGATAAAAAGGCTACTATATTTTAATTTTAGAGAACGTTAGAGACTGAATTAGATAAAGTGTTCAACATAAAAAATATTCATTTATATCTTATAAAGTATTCATAAAAAGTATTCATATAGTATTGAATTTTTATTTTAAGAGATACAACCATAAAAGTATAACATGCCCAGATGGAAGTTACAGAATAGCAAGGCTAATTTTAAATAGTCACCATAAATCATGTAATACATGAATTAGTTTGAATTTTTGATATATTTAAACATGAGATATCTAGTTTAATTATGAAAAAGAATCAAAGTTTTAATTAGGAAAAAGGATTAAAATAATTGAACTTGTATAGCATGAGTTATAGGCAGAAATGTTTAGGTTGCCAGTAAGAGGTATTAACAGAAAAATCTTAGATTCTAAAACCCTATAATTTGGGGAAAATACAATATAAGTTAAATAATTAGAAATTTTACTAGAATTAACTATTAATATGATATTTAATTGATTGTACTAAAAAAAAGAAGTGAAAAATATGATGGAAGTGGCAAAAGTTGAACGTATGTGTTTCATAGAAACATTGGAATTCAAGTTGAGAATTTTTAAAGAGTTTTGGCTAATTTAGCCATTGAAGTGAGTTAAATATATGTTATTATACATGTTAAAAACTTTATGTGAATTTTTGGAAGTCATTTTATTCCATTAGTTATGATGGTCGAATACACCTTACCTCAAGTACCTTGATTTTTCTTTGATTTTAATCGAATTGTTACCGCCTTATCCTTGATTTGTAAATTAGTTTGTTATTGCCAATGTGTTATTTACTATATGAACATGTTATAAAAATTTTGAGCTTTGTTAAACCTTCATCAAAAGCCAACCAAATTGGCCTTAAAGTTATGCACACCAAATATTCAACCATATGCCATAATGTATTTTATTGATTGATCATCTTTGTGCCAAGTATGAAACCCATCACATGTTATGTTAAATGAGCAACCAATGTACCTATTGGATGTTTATTATATAACCATATGATATTGTTATTATTCCCATTGGCCTTTTTATATGTAGAATTGACAGAGTTACCTTATCGATGGGGTAGTGAGTAAGTACCGTCGGCATTATGTACAATGATTTATTTACAGTGTTTACTCTAGTTAAAAAGGGACTTGTCCTAACACAAGGCCTGGCCCGCCTTGCATGATTTATATTTGATACATGTTCAAAGTTACATATGAAAGTGAAAGATAAGTGTGATATGAGAAAGTTAAATGTGATACGTGTTCAAGGCCTAATATATATCATTTCTACATGTGAATAATGAGCCTAAGACATGTTTACCCAATATCATTCATTATTGATATTCATTCCTTCCACCTGTAGCATTTGGTTTGCAAATTGTTAACTTTTGATATATGATATTGATAACTTTATATTTATTCTTTATGTTTATTGCTACCTACCTAGTTTATATGTTTAATATTATATATTTAACTCACTGAGTATTATAATACTCATTCTTTAATTGTTAAACATATTTAGGTCAGAAGTAATAGCGGATTCCTAAGTCGCTTCCTTCTCCGAACTTGGGATATCGAAGACTTCAAAGTAATTATTTTTTTTATGGTATTATATACAATCTTAGAAAGCACCATGGTATTGTTGGACATAGTGAGTTGTATGTGACTAATGAAAAATGATATGTGTATGAATAACTTAATATATATATATATGTGCGTGTGTGTATGTGTGTGTGTGTGGAAATGGTGTTAATGAATGTTATCTGTGAAATCTTGGGAACTTAAGTTATATATGATAAAACTTGATGAAATATGAAATCGTATATAAAATACTGAATGTGATAAATGATAATTAAAATAAGAGACTAAGTGTAAATAAAAAAATTGAGATAAGGTATAAAGAAAGTTATGAAAGTGCCATGAATGTTTATTTGAATCGTGGAGTTGAGGTTATAAGATTGGTGAAATATTGAGAGTGTAATTTTTATTGCAGGTTGTGTGATTTAAAAAAAAAAAACATTATGTTCTAGGATTAGTGTAACACCTCAGCTTAGCCTGAACCAAATCCATATAAAGATCTTCGGGGGGAGATTTTTAATTTCTTTATATTGTTATGTTTATATATATTTATGCATGAAATTGGTATTTGTGCATGTTATTTGAATTAGTTCTAGGCATAGAAATGGTTTAAAGGTTGCTAGGACTTAATTGGCAAATTTTGAGTTTTTGATGAACTGGGGTCAAAATGGTCATTTTTCGCCCGATGGAATTTTATGGAATAAATATCATATTTAAAAGGAGAAAATAATTTAAAGACTTGAAAATGGCCTTATTTTATTTATTTGAGCAGTAGTTTAAGAAATAATTTCGGTCGGAAAATTTT
>CANXYC011177278.1:0-10900 GCA_948193065.1 Aleurites moluccanus
TAAAACTTCAAAAGGGGACTGCCAATCTAAAATAGAAGTAGGCAACTTGTTGATGATGTGATAGCAGTCAAAATAGAATCTCCCCAAAATTTCTTTGGTAAATGAGCTTGAAACATCAATGATGTAGCTACTTGTAACAAATGTTTATGTTTCCTTTCGATCACACCATTCTGTTGTGGTGTATATGGACATAACCTTTGATGTATAATACCTAACTCAGCAAACAATTGCTCACATTCATGACTAAGAAATTCAGATCCACTATCACTTCTTATTTGTTTGACTATTGATTGATATTGGGTTTTAACTAAAGCAAGGAACTGTTTGATGTGAGTGAATGTTTGGGATTTATGTTTGAGTAAGTAAGTCCATGTAACTCTACTATAATCATCTACAATGGTGAGTATGTAATGAGCTCCTGTGAGAGAAGGTTGTTTATAAGGTCCCCACAAATCCACATGAATAAACTCAAAACAATTTGTGGTTTTAATGGTACTTCTAGAGAAAGACAGTCTTTGTTGTTTGGACAGAGGACAAATATCACAGACAGTAGCAGGTTTATTAGGAATGATATACAGAGGTAGATAACTAAGTTTGTTTTGTGAAGCATGACCTAATCTTTGATGAATTAATGAAAAAGAAATAGAAGATGATTCTTTATTGGAAAGAAAGGTTGTATAACAACTTGGCTTTTCTGCTTTAACAACATTTAGAATAGTAGAAGCCTTTAATTAGAATTCTTGAATAGTAGTGACAAGAAAACTAGTAGAATCTAAAAAAATAGAGTCCATTGTGCAATTTTCCCATAGCTAATACTTCCTCAGTCCTCAAGTCCTGAAATACACAATGGGTAGAAAGAAAAATAACTTGGATAGGCATATGTTGGGTTAGTTGACTGACTGACAGTAAATTGAATTTAAAACCGGGTATATGAAAAACTTTGGTAATGGAAAGTTTTTAATGAATATTGACTGTGCCAAGTTTATGAACTAGTCTTAAAGACTTATCTGGCAGATAAACTGGTATAGATTTTTTTTAAGTTCAAGTGTATTATGAAACAGTATAGTATTTTGACACATGTGATTTGTAGCCTCTGAATCTATAATCCATACATTCTCTAATGCACAATCAAAACAATTAAGAGCAATAGTATAAATGATACCTGCATAACTTGTGTAGTTCACAAAGCCATCTTCATAATTCCGTTTCCTTTTCATGAACCTTTGTACTTCCTGCTGCACAATAGTTGAAATGATAGTATTCCAATCATCAATCTTGGTTTTAGCTGGATCTCCTCCACCATCTTCTAAAACATTAGATGAAGTTTGAGCTACAAACTTAACTGGAGCTCTAAAATGAGATCCTTTTTTGTCTGTATAACCTCTCTTGGCTTTCAATTCATTGTACCATTCTAGCACTCCATGTAACTTAAAACAAGAATCTCTAAGATGCCCATTTCTATTACAGAATGTACAATGCTCAACACTCTTATCTTTCTTCCTCCAACTTCCTCCCCTCTGACTCTCTCTGTAATTATCTCTACTTGACCTGTCTTTACTATAATCTCCAACAAAGTCTCTTCGATCTTGACTCTTAACCAACATAGCACTAGAATCAGTCTAATCCACAATGTTTATATGAACCTCTCTCTGCTTCTCAACTTTTAAAATCAGGGAATAAACCTTATTTATGCTGGGCAAAGGCTCCATGAGTAATATTTGACTCCTTACACCATCATACTCCTCATTCAATCCCATCAAAAATTGCATTAATTTTGTTAAACCAGTAATATCACTTACAACCTTTGCTGCACCACATGTACAAACTGGTATGGGAATTAAACAGGCTAACTCATCCCATAATTTCTTAAGTCAAGTAAAATACTGTGCTACTGTCAAACTGCCTTGGGTTAGAGTACTAATTTCCCTTTGAACCTGATACATTAAAGGTCCATTACTTTCCCCAAATCTCTCTTCTAATTCATCCCACAATTCCTTAGCACTAGAGGCATATATAAAGGTCTCAGCTAAATCTTTAGAAATGGAGTTTAAAATCCACGAAGTGACCATAAAATCGACCCTCTGCCATTGTTCAAACTCAACAGATTCTTCACTAGGTGCCTTAGCACTACCATTTATGAAACCTAGCTTCATTTTAGCACCTAAAGCAAGCTTAACAGATCTACTCCAAGTAATAATTACTTCCAGTCAAAGGACTGGTGACGAGCACCATACCTGGATGATCCGAATTCTGTAGTGGTAGAGGATCACTAGGATTTTGTAACCTTGTTCTGGCATCCTGAGTACTCATTTGTCGTGAAACACTTGCCTCAACTTCTAGATCATCTGATACTCCTGCCATTGTAATCAGTAGGAAACTTTCGAATCACAATGAAAAAAAAAACTAGGGTTTCAAGAATTTTAGGCTTTCTAAATCGCAAGCAGTACGGTGCTTATAGGAAGAAGAAAGGGAACAAAAACCGATCAAAACAACTTGATCAGTTCTAATTTTATGGAACAGAAAAGTAGGGATTTCAGAAAAAAAAAAAAAAAAAAACTCAGAACTTAGATTCGATCGAAACCCGTACCTAAGGGTAAAATCAACATAAACTTCAATTGAAATACCAATCACTTAGGATCGATGCTCTGATACCATGAAGAAATCTGTAATATTCACACAAGATTCATACAAATCCTAGACACTATCGAGAGAAAGAGATAAAATGAATTGGGTTTTGTATTCTGTATTTCTTGTATATTTCACTCTATGAACAACCAGAACAGTATTTTTATTATTATTGTACAGCTACTAGCTATTTACATGTATACCCTTCAATATGAACAATATTACAATACTAAATATAAATTATACATATTCACAAGAGGCTGAGAAACATGCAACAAACTTACCATTAACAAAAACTGCAAGATGTGGAGTCACATCCTCTTGATTTTCTTCACCGACACTACTGGCTAGAAAGCCAACTGCTTGTAGGGGAACCCATTAAGAAATTTGCTTGGCTTTTATGTTCTCAATTTTGTTTTGGTTTTTCTTTTGCTTTGATATGTGGTCTTTTTATTTATTTACCACGCAACAAATGACGGCAAAGTATTAATAGTTTGTATGTTAATGTAGTTACTGGAATTTCATATAATTAATGGAGAGAAGAAAAATTAGGTTTTTTTTTTTAATTTCTTTTTTTTATTTTTTTTTTATATATATTTCATTATTAAGGTCAATTAAATTGATTATCACTTTTATTAATTAATATGTAAAATATAATTTTATTAAAATTATATATAAATTGTTGATATATAAATTATAAATTAATATTTATAAGTTCATTAATTTCATCTCAGCTTAAATCAGAACAACAACAACCATTAATTTCATCTCAGCTTAAATCAGAACAACAACAACAACAACAATCTAAAGTCTAAATCATTTAATTTTTTAATTTAAAATTATACGTAAATTGTTGATATATGAATTGTATCGTAAAATTTATGATTTTTTATATTATATATTATTAATTTAATTATTTTTTAATTTAATTTCGATTCAATTTTAATTAAAATTTTAACCTGTAACCACCTATTTTCATTAGTTTTAAAATCGGACCACCTATTGTCACCAGTTTTAAAATCAGACCGAGTCTGAAAATATTGAATAAGAATCTTGGTAACCAAGATGACTTGCCCGTTCCATCTAAAGACGTTACTAGGGGAATGAATTTCCGGCCACATTTAATAATAAAATGTATTATTAATTTTGTTTTTTTAATTTTCAAATCACCTTAGTATAAATATATGTATTTTTTACCCTAATTTGGTAAATGGCCCATTTTATAGAGTCCCAGTTCAAATTTAGAGCCCCCTAGTAGTATCAGATGACTCGCGTATGAACCGATATCGATCAGTATTCAGTAAAAACATTCGATAACACGAGAAAAAAGACATTCATTTATTGAAGGCTCGAAAAGAGTTGCGAATACAATTACAATACATTATATCTTCTGCGATGTTGGCATTGCCAAGGAAACTCCACTTCCAGCTGGTAAATCCTTCCATTGTTGAGTAATTGTTTTGATCTGTGTGTAGAAGTTTACTCCAGCTTTACCTGCAACTCGAAGAAAAAGAAAATTTATTTTCTTGTTTAGGGAAAAATTACACTAGTATTTGGACTTTTAAATTCTTGATAAATTTTTTCACATAAGTGCATTAAATTATTTTTCAATCACCAAAATACTGGTTGACAATAAAATTTTTTTTTTGTTTTTTTCATCAAAACAAGATTTTAAATAAACAAATAAAAAAATATGAGTTGCAAATTAGTGCTCAAGTAATTAATAACACTTATATGAGTTTATTTTTATTTTTAAAAGTTAAAAAACTTATTAGATAAAAAATTATCCAGATACCAAAATAACATTCAGACATGTAATTTTTCCTCTTGTTTAGCATAAATTCAAGAATTATGCCTCGCATGACAAGCTTTATATGCAAGTTGAGGGGAAAAAAGGTAACAGATGCATGAAATGATAAAAGGAAGAGAGAAGTAATTTACCATAGAAATTAAGATCGCCCGCGAAAGATGCCTTGGAGCCAGTAAATGAGAAAAAGGGCAATGGAACGGGTATAGGAACATTGATGCCAACCTGCATTAAAATGAAACATGTTAAATAAATATTTCACAAAAAATTTACTATGAATCTGTTCCAAGCAGAAAAGAACTTTTGCTGTAAACTTGAACATTATATAATTTCTAATTGATTCCGGAACAAAATCATCATGTTCCTTTTATTTAGTACTATCCATAAAATATCAACATAAAATGGGAATGTGTTGCTGCTAAAATTATGGCTCCATAAAACAAATAATTTGTACACTTATAACTTTAAACGATTATCTCATGGTATAGTGCTCCTCATTAATATTACCTGCCCAGCCTCTATTTCAATCTGGAATTTCCTTGCAGCTGCACCAGATGTCGTGAATATGGAAGCTCCATTTCCATATCTGCAACAGAAGCATTATCCAAGCATGAAAAGATTGAATATAAAGAAAATGATAATTTAGGCCAATGAAGTCAGTTTGAGGATATACTTATTTCTGTTAACAATGTTGATGGCTTCTTCAAAGCTATCAGCCTGAAGGTTAAAACAAAGAAATAAGAGACATGTGATAATGAATTTTCACACTACTTGATCAGAGCCTAGTTGCAAGAGGAAAAGACACTCAACCCACCTCCATGCATAGGAGAACTGGCCCAAATATTTCCTCCTGCAAAGACCAAAAAGGCAGAGAGAAGTCAATCATTTTTGCTTCCAAACATCCAACATCCGAGTCTTTTTGTTGTCTAAGAAGTTACAGAGTTTCCTAAAATCTAGTTTACACAGAGCATGAATACTACCTTGCAGCACTCCATATCAGCTGTGACACCTGATAAGATGGTAGGACCAATAAAATTGCCCTGCTCATATCCCGGAACCTAGTTGAAATCATGAATAAATTGTTAACTTGACCATTTTCCGATTATAAAACCTGAAAGGCTTTGTTATGTTAACGAAGAATAAAGCACTCAATCAAGGACCAAAGATATGGTTTGATTGACAAGCAACCAAGGACTCAAAAGATATCAAGAACTCAAAAGTACCCTCATGACAAGGCAATCAAAGCACCAAGCCTGTGGCAGGCCAATTTTTCCAGCTAATTCTTACAATAAAAAGATATGGTTATATCTTCCTACTGATTTCCAAATTGCTCCCTAATTTCCGTATATAATCCATGCTCTGGTCCAGAAACAGATTATAAGTTTGAATGTCCCCATCCTTATCCAACAAAGGAGTATCTGGTACTTATAACAAAATAATGATGCAAGCAAACATAAAATGTAAAATAAGATAAATAATGATGCAAGCAAACATAAAATGTAAAATAAGATACCACTATACTTCTTCCATCAAGCAGTAGTTTGGCACCGCTATCAACACCACTTTGAATCAGTCTGTGTATTCGTTCCTTGGCCTGTGAATCCAGAAAATTTCCAATCACAATAATAAGCTCACTTGAAGCATGAATATTGGAGAGGAGCATCAATAAGTTCAAATTAAGTACGATCAATAAAAAAAAAGAGTATGAAGTTAAGAGCACTTTCGTTCTCATAATATTACATGAAAGATCATTGAAACATTTACCGTACCTGTTTGCTAATCACTGGACCCAGGTCTGCATCAGGCTCTGTTCCAGCATTTACTTTCAGAGCTTTTGCACGCTCCACCAGTTTATTCTCCCTGGAAAACATTGAAAAAAATATGCTTTATCCTATGTCACCAATTGTCCATGACTACTAAATCGTCTTGTGTACCATGTAAAGTGATAAAAACTGTAATGAAATGCAGTCTATAAAATGGCCCAAACGTATGTTACACTATTTTCTATTTCTCTAGGGTGATTCATCGAATGCCAAGAAACGGTAGGTGAAACATGAGAAACAACCATTTCTAATTATTCATCCAATTATTAATATCTTGCATATTTCAATAAATTCTTTTTTTTAAAAGATATTTTATTGAATTCCTGTTTATTGTTGACTTGAGTGATTTTACAGTTCTATAAATTCATGGCAGCAGCAGCTAATTCAGAATGTTCCATCCAATTCAAACCGATTCCACGACACTGTTACTGTTTCTGCTATTGTTTCTGATTCCATTATTTAAAACCCTGGATGCATGCCACAAGCACTAGCTAGAACTAACAAAACAGCAGTAGCCATTGGCCCACAGCATAACAAAAATTTATTCTATATTCAAATGGCAAAACTGAGTAAGGGAATAATTGGACTGTTGAGCAACAAAACTAGACAAATTCTAGCAGCCAACACTCCAAGGCCACTAGTTTTAAAAGCCTATGATGCATGAAGCTAATCTATGATGCATGTAGCTAACTCATAGCAGATATTTTGAAGAACTAGTAAGAAATCATCAGGATTATGTGATAGATTAGAATGCTTTGAATTTTGCTTGGTTTCCTGATAAAGTATTATATAATTTCCAGAATTCTGTTGCTAGAAACCTGCTTTTGTGTGACTATCACTAATAGCCTATTTAAGTCCCCTAATCCTGACCTGTTTCAATGCAACATAACTGCAAACAAGCATAGCTCTTCAAGTGCTCATAAGCATAAATCATACTTAAATATGGTGAAACAACTAGCAGCAAATATTAATATTAAGTCGAAGTTTTTGCCTTCAAAATAAAATGAAAATAGTACAAAATGAAAAGCATGAAAATCTATAAAATAAAAAATAAAAAACCAAAAAGAGGGAGTAGGGGGGTTGGACAACATAATACCATGATTTTGAGTCCCCAACAAAAACTACTGTGCTTAGTGCCATGCACCGCTGTCCAGCAGCACCAAAACCTGCAGCAACTAGGGCATTTAAAGTAGCATCCATGTTTGCATCAGGCAAGACAATTCCATGATTCTTGGCTCCCATGTTGGACTGAACAAAACAATAATAAAGCCAATCAATTTCAACTTCAGACCTTGCAAGGTAATCATATTGCTACTAGCAAAGAAAATGAACTTACCTGAACTCGTTTCCCTTTAGCTGATGCTCTTCCATATATGTGCATGCCAGCCTTTAGTTACGTCAACAAAAAAGTGAAATAAGAATGTAACACTAGTAGCACCATGTAGATGGCTTACACGACAACCTTGAAAAGAAAATCATGGTTTCTACCATCTATACAGCCAGTTAAGGATGGATCATCCTTAAAATAATGAAGCAGAAGTTCAGCTTTCACAGAAAGAACATAGTATTATTACCACCATAATGGATATCAAGCAATGCAAACTGTAGGAAAACTCCATATGCATTTACTCTCATTTTCATTTTCAAATTCATCTTTCAATTATTTGTACACGAAAAATTATTGGATAGGATGCGAGCATATTTCTTCTACTCACGTTGGGGTGGATCCACTTATAATTGGAGTGAAAATACACTCATATAGATTCACATTTATGTGAATAGAAGAAGTATGCTCCTGTTCTACCTAATAATTTCTTTCTGTACACAGGAAAATGCAAAAAAAGAGAGCTTATCAGTAGAAACTACAGTACTGGTTCCTTAAGCTGGAAACATGGAAATTACAAATGCTCATTCTTTGAAGTTGGAAAGAAATAGACAACCCGATTCTCTAAGAACAATGTGTTCACCTTCCATCAAACAAGAAACACATTTTCAGCAACTTTCTGCTTTTGGAAAATCTTCCACAAGTAAGCATGATCTTGGGGTCCCCAACTTTACAAAATTTGAGACCATAGCTATAGGCATGTAAAAATAATATAGGAGCTGAAACATGGAAGCAAACTGCTATGAGTAACTTACAATATTGGAACCAACAAAAGATATAGCTCTGATGTCGTTGTCATCGCAAATAGCATTTACAATATCCTATCAAAAAATTGAAAAAAAAGATAAAGAAATGAGTGTCATAGATAATATATACAATCACATAACAAGTCCATGTCTTGGAATATAATTGTGTTAGGCATGTTTTAGCCATGTAATAATGCAGATGTGTTAGAAGTCATTCAAGTGAAAACCTAAAGTTTTTAAAGTTTTCTTTACATATTTTCTTAGGAAGATGGAAGCAGTGAATGAATCTCAAGTGAGCTGGATAAGCATAGCTTATTGTTCAGTCAAAGCATACATTGGTTCCATGAACGATATTTAAGACGCCATCAGGTAGACCAGCTTCCATTGCTAACTCTGCAAGTATTAGAGAAGCCCCTGCCATAACACCAAAAAAGAAAATCAAAGTTCAGAAAGCAGTAAGAAATTAAATTTTTCATATTTCCCATGTCCTGAAATTGATAAAATAATGGCTTTTGGTAAATGACACAAGCTGTTTAACACAGAGACCCACTTTCATTCATTTATTGAAGTCCATACAAATGTATTATACCTCTTAAATGTTAGAAAAGAACACGGAAATGATACTTCCGAAACCTGATATCTGGTTAAAAATACAAAAGCTTTGAGTAAAATGTATGAAATCCTTGGCACCACAATATTTGTTCTCCTGCCCAGAATTTTCCAGGACTTTCAATACTAACCTCTTTAAGATACTGAAAATGTTAATAGATTTCAATTATAAGAGGGAAAATCTAAATGTTAGAATCATTTCCACAGACTTTTCAAAGTCACCAACTATGCTTGATAGAATAAGAGAGGAAAGGCACTACTTGCAACGGGAGTAAATACCATATAACACAAAATCCTAGCTTCCAAACACTACTTTTTTCAAAGGATGTGATCGTGCAACTATGCAAAGTCCCACCTTTCCCAATCCCATGTGCCTTACACATTCAGTGCAACTAACTTCTGAACAAATTTCTTATAATATATATATGACTTATCTGCCATCATTTAGTACAATAAAGTCTAACGAGAATTACTCTTCAAAGTTATTAACAAGTTAACACTCACCCGGATCTTTCTCTGATGGTTTTAAGACGAAGGTATTGCCACACGTAACTGCAACAGGGAACATCTACAGTAAAATAACAAAAAAAAGAAATTAATAACTTTTATTTTGTTTTAGAACTCAAAATTCAATTGCTGATAGCCAGAAAAAACCCACTAATTTTTGTACACTCGTGACAATTAAAAACATAGAAATGAAACAAAGATTTAGTTTTCCACTCATCTTAAACACCACATTCAAGTTTCAGCCTCTCAGTAATGAGATGTGCGAGTATACCAAAATGTGGTCAAGGATCAATCACAGACTTAAAAGTAATATTAGCAACGGAAATGAGAACAAAAAAATTCAAAATGTGAAGAAGGATATTGAAGTCTATACCCATAAAGGAATCATTGCAGGAAAGTTGAAAGGGCAAATCCCAGCACATACACCAAGTGGCTCTCTAACACTGTAGGTGTCGATTCCATTTGACACATTAGGGACATACTCACCCATTTGCAGAGTAGCCATTCCACAAGCATGTTCCACCACCTCTATATGAGAAAATGAAAGAATTAACAGAGCGAACTGACAATTAAGCTCAATCATCTATTACCAGAAAAGCTTCTCAAACAACAAATGGGACACAAAATAGACTAACCAAGCCCACGGAACACATCACCATGTGCATCCTTTAAAGTCTTCCCCTGTTCAGTAGTTATATTCATCGCTAGCTTATCCTACAACAAGATTGCAAAATCTGGTTATCAAAAAGTCTATTTGGAAAAAGGTAAAGTCAAATACAGCAAGGCAACCAAAAATCTAACATACTTACAATGTCTCTGCGAATAAGCTCTTGGAGTTTGAACATAATGCGTTGGCAGGTCGTGATTGGCATGCTACGCCAAGATGGAAAAGCCTGCTTTGCTGCATTCACTGCAGCTTTGAACTCTTCATTTGTAGTCAAAGGAACTTGTGATACAACATCTTGCGTTGCCTATTACGAAAATTGAAATCAATTAGAACCCAAACAAAAAAACAACTACTTGCAACAATAAATTCAATACAACATAAAAGAAGAAGTTCAAAGTACTCACTGGGTTTATCACATCAATTGCAGAAGATGATTGTGAATCAACAAATGTCCCTCCAATAAGATTTGGGACCCTCTGATCAATAAAACACTAAATTCAGTATATATCCAAGAATGCCAATATAGTATTACCTTTGTATTAGATTATTTTTTTACTTTAACTAAGAATAATTACAAAAAGAAAATGTTTTCACAAAATGCTTCTAGTATTTATGAATTGGTACAACTCAAAAATTAATTGGTGTATATATTTTCCAAATCACTGGGGGGGGGGGGGGGGGGGGGGGGGCGCGGGGGGGCGGGGGGGGGGGTGGGGGGGGGGTGGGGGGGGG